>CM064568.1:30124920-30203310 GCA_032716605.1 Paralithodes platypus | reverse complement strand
AGAGAGAATATACATATGAACTATCTATGCACACATTTAAAAGTCTATAATCGCTCAGTGTCAGCGAGCCTATCATTACGTACAGCTCGCTATTTATTTCACAAGAAGACAAGTTTTAAGGGTACCGGTACGTTATTTATGTATATATGTTTTAAGGGTACCGGTACGTTATTTATGTATATATGTTTTAAGGGTACCGGTACGTTATTTATGTATATATGTTTTAAGGGTACCGGTACGTTATTTATGTATATATGTTTTTATATTATTACCGGTATATATATTTGCTTTAGTTTGCTACCTAGACCTCTATCAAACTTATAAAAAAAATCCCCCTCCCCCCCACTTTAGATAAATTTTTACATTTGTCAGTAGAAAAATTCCTGGCCGAAGGCCGATCCCTCTAAAATTACAGGTTCGATATCGGTCGCCAGGAAAAAATCGACACCTAGATGGTACGAAGAAATGGGCGAAAATCTTAAGATTTGATAACTACTGGGGCTATACATGAAAGAGAAGGGGGTTCAGAATACAACCAATATTTCCCCTTAACCTTCAAGTGACGTAAAAGGTCAAATTGTTCCGTGACCTTCTGTTGTTGTTGTTGTTGTTGTGAGATGACCTTTCCTGTGTGGCTCCCTAGGGTGGGCTTAGGTGAGAGGGTGTGAGAGAGAGAGAGAGAGAGAGAGAGAGAGAGAGAGAGAGAGAGAGAGAGAGAGAGAGAGAGAGAGAGAGAGAGAGATAATAAGTAGGGTATTGTAGAGCCGTATCTATATTTAGGTGATTTCCTATTGTAACTTCACTAAGAGGTCTGTATACAATAATAACCGTAATAATGACAACACTACTACCATACAATAATAACCGTAATAATGACAACACTACTACTACTATAACAATAGTACCCGTAATAATGACAACACTACTACCATACAATAATAACCGTAATAATGACAACACTACTACCATACAATAATAACCGTAATAATGACAACACTACTACCATACAATAATAACCGTAATAATGACAACACTACTACTATACAATAATAACCGTTAATAATGACAACACTACTACTATACAATAATAACCGTAATAATGACAACACTACTACTATACAATAATAACCGTAATAATGACAACACTACTACTATACAATAATAACCGTAATAATGACAACACTACTACTATACAATAATAACCGTTAATAATGACAACACTACTACTATACAATAATAACCGTAATAATGACAACACTACTACTATACAATAACCGTAATAATGACAACACTACTACCATACAATAATAACCGTTAATAATGACAACACTACTACCATACAATAATAACCGTAATAATGACAACACTACTACTATACAATAATAACCGTTAATAATGACAACACTACTACCATACAATAAATACCGTAATAATGACAACACGCTACTATACAATAACCGTAATAATGACAACACTACTACCATACATAATAACCGTAATAAATGACAACACTACTACCATGACAATATCCCGTAATATTGACAACACTACTACTATACAATATACCCGTTTATAATGAACAACACTACTACTATACAAGTATAACCGTAATAATGACCAACACTACTACTATAACAATAACCGTACTAATGACAACACTACTACCCAACACATAATAACCGTTAATAATGACAACACTACCTACCATACAATAATATACCGTAATAAGGACACCACTACTACTATACAATAATAACCTTTATAATGACCAACACTAACTACCATACAATAATAACCTTTAATAATGACCACACTAACTACCATACAATAATAACCGTAAATACTGACAACACTACTACTATACAATAATACCCGTTAATAATGACCAACACTACTACCATACAATAATAACCGTAATAATCACACACACTACTACTATACAATAATAACCGTAATAATGAGAAAAAAAACAAAAAAAACAACACCTACTACTAGACCATAATAACCGTGGATAATGACAACACTACTACCATACAATAATAACAGTTAATAATGACAACACGACTACCATACAATAAGACCGTAATAATGACCACACTACTACTATACAATAATAACCGAATAATGACAACACTACTACCATACCATAATAACCGTAATAATGAACAACACTACTACCATACAATAATAACCGTAATCCTGCCCACACTACTACCATACAATAATAACCGTACTAATGACACCACTACTACCATACAATAATAACCGTAATATGGACAACCACTACTACCATACAATAATAGCCGTTAATAATGAACCACACTAACTACCCATACGATAATAACCGTTAATAATGATAACGCTACTACTATAAGACACATAATAACCGTTTAATAAGGACAACACTACGACTAACTACAATAATACCCGTACAAAAAAAAAAAAAAAAAATAATTGACAACACTACTACTATACAATAATAACCGTAATAGTGACAACACAACTACTATACAATAATAACCGTAATAATGACAACACTACTACCATACAATAATAACCGTTAATAATGACAACACTACTACCATACAATAATAACCGTTAATAATGACAACACTACTACTACTATTAATACTGCTACCACCTCTCAGTGGTACTAATATAATTAATACAGATCCTGTTTAACTAATACCATATATACATTTGTTATTATCAAATTGTATACAGCTCCTGTTTATTAAGAGAGATTTCCACTTGAGGATTTTTTTTTCTGGACCCCTTTCTCTCTCATGTTTAGCCCCATTGCTTTTGAGATTTTAAGACCTTCGCCCTAGTAGTTTGGATATTTTAAGACATATTTCCCCATTTCTGTCAATTTTAAGACCTTTCGTGCCGTTGAGGTGTCAATTTTTTTTCCTGGCGAGCGATAGCGAGCCTGTAATTTAAGAGCAACCGGCCTCCGGCCGGAAATTTTTCTACCGAAAAATGTACAAATTTATCTTGAAAGGGGGTCTAGGGGGTGTAATTTTAAGCTTGATGAGAAAGTAGGGAACAAACTAAATACCTCCCCTTAAGTACCGTACCGTTTATGCATTCATGATAATCAAATACAATAGAGCTTTCGTTTAATATGTACCGTTTTTGCATTTATGATTATCAAATTTGCAAGTATCATACTAAACGTTACAATGAACCTCCCGATTCGATTCCTCCCCAAGCAGTTCGCGAAATTAGAAGAAAAGCTTAAATTGCCTCTCCATGGCCAAATCGAGGGCGTTTCCCACCGACTTATGGGAGCCCTCCTCACTTGTTTTCTCATTCTCTCCCTCTCTCTTTGGTTTGTATCCATTCGGCCCCATTCAGCCTACTGTTTTAAGACGTTTACCCCCATATATGTATTTTTGTTTGGATAGCAAGCTAAATTTGTACAATTTCGATAGAAAAAAGTCTCCGGATGTCTCCATACAATGCTGGCTCGCTATCGCTCGCCAAGAAGAAATCGACACCTGGATTAGGAAACAACGTCCTTTCTCTGTTTAAAAACAGTTGGCTGAATGGGCCGAATGGATACAAGCCAGAGAAAGAGAGAAAAGGAAAGATAAAACAATCCGGTGACCCCCTTAATTAGTAATAGGAGTTTGTACACGAGGGTATAGCGTGTGGTGGAGAGAGAGAGAGAGAGAGAGAGAGAGAGAGAGAGAGAGAGAGAGAGAGAGAGAGAGAGAGAGAGAGAGAGAGAGAGAGAGAGAGAGGGGGAAATGGAAAAATCTTCAAATTGGTCCTTTTGTTTTCGAGGAGGAGGGGGAGGTGGGGGTGGGGGGGGGAGTGAATGAGTGAGTGAAATTAGAAAATCTTCAAATTTGTCCTTTTAAGGAGAAGGAGGGAGGGAGGGAGGCATGGAGTGAATGAATGAGTGAGTAAGTGAGTGAAATTGGACAATTCTCAAATTGGTCGTTTTGAATTGGAGGAGAAGGGAGAGGAATAGAAGTGAGTGAAATTGGGAAATCTCTCTTTTTTGTTATATTTTCTTATCTCCCCCCTCCTCCCCTCTCTCTCTCTCTCTCTCTCTCTCTCTCTCTCTCTCTCTCTCTCTCTCTCTCTCTCTCTCTCTCTCTCTCTCTCCCCTCTTCTCTCTCTCTCTCTCCTCTCTCTCTCTCTCTCTCTCTCTCTCTCTCTCTCCCTCTAATCATCTCCCATGGTCAGGCATGTGTGTTTTTTTGTGGGGGGTTGTTGCCAGCTGCTCCTTTATGACCGTGAATTGTTATAGTGGTGGTGGGGGGGGGGGGGAGACGTGCGGCGCCGACACCTATGCCAAAATAACCACCTGCAGGGGGGGTTGATTGGTCTCCCCTCCCCCCCCTTTCTCCCTCGTGCTTAGCCCCATTAGTTTTCATAGTTTAACCCCTTCTGTACCGGCGACGTCTTTTGCTTTTAGTTCAGCTACATAGATTTTATGAAGCTTGGAAAGGATCTATGGTAGTTATAAGGGTTGGTGGAGATATTCTGAAGCCTTATTATTATTGAAGGTCCTTCCTAAGCTGAATGAAATCGTGTAATAGTTGCCAAAATATAATGAAAAGTACATCACCGGTACAAAAGGGGTTTAGGCGTTCGGCTCATTAGATTGGCGATTTAAAGACCTTTCACTCCATTTCCTTGTCACTATTCATGCCAATCAAGTGTCGATTTTTTCCTGGCAAGACCTGTAATTTTAGAAGGAATCGGCCTTCGGCCGGGGCATTTCTCTACCGAAAGATGTACAAATTTATCTCCAAGGGGGTTTAGGGGGTATTATTTTAAGCTTGATGGAGGTCTAGGGAGGAAACTAGAACAAAATAAAAATAAACAACTGAATACGCCCATCACCAGGGCTACCAGGAACAGGAACAACACAACACAATATAAACATAAATATATAGATATATAGAGATTCACACACATATAGGTCGCCCAGGAGAAGGACCCAGAGACCAAGGATCACTAGGGGACTCCAGCATTTCCCCGGCCCCAGACCTCTGTGTTGTATAGAGAGGGGAAAATAGTACACTCGTGAGCTTCATATTTACGGTTATTCGGCCGGCATACGCGAAGAAAAGGGTTAAGGGGGGATGGTTCACTTTTTGGGCGTTTTTTGCATGTATTCATTATTTTTTGTAGTTTCCTCCCTAGACCTCCATCAAATTTAAAAAATAACATCCATTAGATCCCCCTTCTAGATTAATTTTTACATTTTTCGGTAGAAAAATGGCCCGGCCTCGGCCGGTTCTTCCAACATTACAGGCTCACTATCGTTCGCCAGGGAAAATATCGACACCTAAATAGCACGAAAGGTCTAAATATTGACGAAGAAATGGGGTGAAAGGTCTTACAATCGACTAACTAATGGGGCAAACATCTTAACATCTGAAAACTAATGGGGAGACTATCACACATTGAGCGAGAAATGTGGTTAAGAAAAAAGGCAATCCCCCCCACCCCCCCCCCCCCCCCCCCACCCCCCCCACCCCCCCCCCCCCCCCCCCCCCCCCCCCCGGCCCATCCCCCCCCCCCCCCCCTTAAGGTAGATGTTTTCGATTTCGCGTCGGCCATTCCACATATGTATCTATAGTGTATTCGCTGTAAGTAGGCGAGACATCATGACCTCTAACCTCTCTAACTCAGAAAAGGCAAGAGCAAATTGGCTGTACATTTCCACATCTATTCCTTGACCGACTCTTCCCAAATGGTAGAAATATTAGCTCGTTTACTCTAGTCTTTTTTGAGTTACAAAGGTTAGAGGTTATGATTCCTCGCCTACTTACAGCGAATAGACTATACCAATGCGTTGTTTTTGTATCCAGGTTTCTCCCTATCTAGTAAAAGGAACGTGCTACTTTTTCAAAGACTTATCAACACTGAATGAATTGCAAGGTCTTTGAGATACTAACTACTCTTTATAACGAATTAAAATACCACTTTAATCCTTTCTCCATTTCTTCGCACCCTTCTCTCTCTCTCTCTCTCTCTCTCTCTCTCTCTCTCTCTCTATCTCTCTCTCTCTCTCTCTCAGTTCTGATCATTGGGAGTTTTGTCTCTCTTTCAGTGTCGCAGTGTAACTGGGCAATTATGTTAGAAGTCACGTGACCTCTCTTTCTGCACTCAAAATACCCAGTCACTCTCATTCACTCTTACTCACGCTCTCACTCTCACTCTCTCTCTCTCTCTCTCCCTGCACTCAAAATACCACTGCACTCAAAGCAACACGCACCCCCTCTTAAAATAGCGCCCAAGTCCCCGGCACGTAGGCTAATTTTACAGAAAACACATTAAAGGTAATTAACTTGAAAAAGGGCCAAAAATTACTTCACAGATAGACACAGACACGCAACCACGCACACGCACACACGCACACACAAATGTAATACACACATAGACTTCCATGCATTTACTGTACACAAATACATACATACATACACTGTACAAATACATACACATACGTATTCACACACACACACACACACTCAAAGCCAAGACAAGCAATAACACAAAAATATAAAAAAATACACATACATACATACATACAAACGAGCACAGAAACACACATTGTTGTTTTTGTGTGAATGGAGGAGACAAAAGGCAGGTTGCCTGTAACGAGTGCCTCCCCCAAAGCTACAAGAGTGACAGGACGTTGGAGTCAAAAGGCCTGGACACACGATGTCCAGGATGAGGGAAAGATTGATTGAGGGAGAGTTCATACAAGCACACACAAACAAGAATGATCACAATACCCTAGTTCGCTGACTTTATTCTATATAGGGAAATAAATGTGCCCAATATAAAGCATAAGGGGAGGTGTGGCGGAGTGGTCTTGCCACTGGACTGGTAATCCAATGGACCCGGGTTCGAATCCCAATATGTCAATGGGAAGATCACATAATAGAACGTAAAGACAATGTGAAAGACCTTGGGGTGATAATGTCTGAACAGGTTGGATGCTACGTACATTTAAAACTCGCGGTGAATTGCCTATGATAACACTCTTCAAATCCCTGGTGCTACCGCGGCTAGAATACTGTAACGTATTAACATCCCCATACAAAGCAGGTGAAATTAAGGACTTAGAAAGTGTACAAAGGAACTTTACCTCTCACATAAACTCAGTAAAACAGTTACACTATTGGGATCGTTTAAAATCACTAAAGCTGTATTCATTGGAACGTAGAAGGGAACGATACTTAATAATATATACGAGGAAAATCGCAGAGGGTTTTGTATCAAATCTACATACCCCAATACCAATGAAGTTCAGTGATAGGAGAGGCTGGGAATGCGATATCCCCAAGATGAAAAATCGGGGTGCTATGGGCTCTCTGCGAGAGGGTTGGTTATCACATAGAGGAGCACGTCTCTTCAACAAACTCCCGCGGCGAGTAAGAGACATGAGAGGTGTCTCGTTAGACAGCTTCAAGAGAGCTCTCGATGTCGAACTACAAAAAGTGCCAGACGAGCCCATCTTCACAAGGGTGCGCTCCACCTCCTCGATTAGTCTGCTGCACCAATTCTCAAACAAAAACGAAGGGCGGTACGCTTTTCGGTGCCACTAGCAAGAGTGGCGAACTCCACATAGGTGACATAGGTAGGTGAGGTGAGTGCATTACCACAGCACACCGAAATGCCAAATAAATACCCTCATTGTTCCCTGATTAAATAGCATTGTATGAATATTCCCATATTCAAAAATATGCTACAGGGGGGAATGCCTAGTGAGTTCATTGCTCAATAGGTGGCGTTTTCAGAGTGAGGGTCCGAGCCTGGGGGGGATGAGACTGTGAAGCACAGAGGCGGAGCAGCTTCAGAGATGGAGTTGCTTCGAGCCGTGAAGCTTCGCATGTCTCACTCCCTAGACTGGAGCAAGACCTCACGGGCCTCAGCGGTAGAGTGTAAAGGCTATCAGCCTATGCCCGAGAGGAAGTAGTTGGAATATTTAAAAAAAAAATAATAATAATAATAATAATAATAACGAAAATAACCACAAATCAAGAAGCGCAAAAAAAGAGCAGCTATAACCAAAGATATCTTAAATTCGCAAAAAAAAAAAAAAAAAAAAAAAATTAACTTAAATAACTAAAATAAAACTATAATGATCTGTACCTACAATAGCTTACATGTGGAATCAACCTTACGTAGATTACAAATTGAAGGAAGATAAGAATAAGAGCGCTATGTATTTTGCACAGATAACGAATGTAGGCCCTACCTCAATAGAACAAATAATTAATTAATCTAGTGGATGAAGTACATATTATACAACAATTTCGCGTTCGAAATTCAAATAAATGGGTACATAAAAACCCAGATATATACTGTATACTATATATATATATATATATATATATATATATATATATATATATATATATACCGGTATATACAGTATATATATATATATATATATATATATATATATATATATATGCTCAGGCCCAATCCTCATTTTTCCTATTTTTATGTTTATTTTCTATTTCATTCTATTTTATTCATTTTTGTTTCCTTTTTTCTTGTGGGTGGCCGACTCAAGACAGAGCAAGACCGGGAAAACACGAAAACAACATAAAACAACGAACAAACACAGATAAAAACACAAATTCACACATTATATATATATATATATATATATATATATATATATACAGGTATATAATATATATATATATATATATATATATATATATATATATATATATATATATATATAGAGAGAGAGAGAGAGAGAGAGAGAGAGAGAGAACGTCTATTACGCTAACGAAATTTGATCAAAGGGAGATAGGTTCCGATATCAAGCGTGATTGAAGTAAATCTCAATCTAGATATCAATGTTAAATTGAATTGACACGGGAACGAATATATATGTTAAAGGAGAATGCAAAAAAAACAAAAGAAAAACGCCAAAGAAAGGAACAGCAATAAAGATCTCACGAAATTTAATTAATCTGAACTTACTGGAAAAAGTGAAAAAAAAAAAAAAAAAAAAAAAAAAATATATATATATATATATATATATATAAAAATAATAAAAATACTACTACTACTACTACTACTAATAATAATAATAATATCAATAACAATAACAAAAGAAAAACATCAATAGGCAAAGATGTTAAAGGTATTCAAAGCTGTAAATGCCGGTATATATATAACAGGAAAACCTAGATACATTAATATAAAGAAAACCAAGCCCACAGAAGATGAAAGATAAGACAAAAGAAGAAATATAAAAATGTTGCCAAACCCAAGGAATCTGACCCCCAGATAAATACGGAATTCGGATCCGTTTGAAGCTCTCTCTCTCTCTCTCTCTCTCTCTCTCTCTCTCTCTCTCTCTCTCTCTCTTCCTTCATATCATCTCCCCTACTGTTGATGCTATATATATATATATATATATATATATATATATATATATATATATATATATATATATATACAGTATATATATATATTTCGAAGCTGCTACTTGTTGGTATCCATTTCTAAACATCTATAATTCTCACCTTCGTCTTCGTCTCTCTCTCTCTCTCTCTCTCTCTCTCTCTCTCTCTCTCTCTCTCTCTCTCTCTCTCTCTCTCTCTCTCTCTCTCTCTCTCTCTCTCTCTCTTTCTGTGCAAATATTGGTCCTCCTAAAATTAATCCGCTCTTCTTTGATCTCCGGTATTGGAATTTGCGATTTTTCCTCTGGATTTGCAACTTGTCTTAAGCCGATGTAAAACGAACGATACTGTCTGCCAATATTTTCGCATCGTCATTTTTCCATATCGGCAATTATCTTCGGGTATATTAATTGAGGGGGTACAGTTACAAGCCAATACAAAGAAGTATTTAAGGGGGGGTCACAGGATTTTTGTTTATCTCTCTCTCCTTTTCTCTCTTTCCCTGGCTTGTATCCATTCGGCCCCATTCAGCCAACTGTTTTAAGACTTTTATCCCCATCCAGGTGTCAATTTCTTCCTGGCGAGCGATGGCGAGCCAGCATTGTATGGAGAAATCCGGTTTCGCCAGACATTTTTTTATCGAAAAATGTACAAATTTAGCTTGGTGTCAAAACAAAAATATGTATATGCTGGCTCACTATCGCTCGCCAGGAAAATATTGACACCTGGATGGGGTAAACGTCTTAAAACAGTAGGCTGAATTGTGCCGAATGGATACAAGCCAAAGAGAGAGGGAGAGAAATAAAAAAAAATAAAAAGAGAGGTGGGCTCCCTTAAAGCCAAAAACTAAAGCATTCCGGATATTATATTGGAGTGTTTTATAGTAATCCCTCATTAAATGTTGGAGTTATGTTCCCGACAATCAAGACTGTAGATGATACAACTTTAAGTGAAGCAATTAATTGTTTGTTTTATCTTGTCATTTTATTATTATATATTAATAATAATAATAATAATAATAATAATAATAATAATAATAATAATAATAATACAAAAAGGAAGACGACAACAACAGGAGTAAACTCATCTCTCGGAAAAAATAAAAATAATACTAAAAAAATCCGAGTAAGGATATTTCTGGAAGGCTGTGATCGTTAGGATGGCCCCTTTGATAATTCCACAGGGTTATTATATCCAAACCTTTCCAGAATTTCAGAAGGGGATTATTTTCTCATGTATATATATTCTTTAAGTATTCGTCGCAATTATGTAGATGTACTCATTTTGGATAGTTGAAGTATATACCGTGTGTGTGCATAGATAGATAGATAGATAGATAGATAGATAGATAGATAGATAGATAGATAGAGAGATAGATAGAGATAGACAGAGAGAGAGAGAGAGAGAGAGAGAGAGAGAGAGAGAGAGAGAGAGAGAGAGAGAGAGAGAGAGAGAGAGATAGATTGGATAGATAGCGATATAACAGTGTTCTTCATATGTTAGGTTCAAAGTTAGCTGATATTTTCTGTTTTGTTATTTTGTTTGTAGTTGTTTTCCAAGAGTTGTTTGGCATTTATTTCGTATGCTTGTGTAGTTTTGCTTCGACATTTCAGAAGCTTTGATAATTTCGGAGAGAGATTATATTTGCATGGGTATTCGTGCGATTATTCCGCGGGTATAATTATGTCTGGATATTATTTTGCTTTTCGTAATTTGGTTCGCATTAATTTTGTATGGGTTGGCAATTTTGTTTTCGTAGTTTCAGATAGTTAATTTTGTCTGAACTTTTGGGAATATTAATTATTTCGGGGTACTCATTTAGGCTCGCTGTTATGGTGCTTTTACAACATTTAGTTCGCTTTAAATTTATAGGGTTTTGCAATTTTGTTTCATAATTTCAGATGGTAATTTCATCTGAAGGCTGACCAAATTGGGAGGACGATTATATATATATATATATATATATATATATATATATATATATATATATATATATGTATATATATATATATATATATATATATATATATATATATATATATATATATTTTTTTTTTTTTTTTTTTTTTCTTTTTTTTCTTTTATTTTTTTTTTTTTTTTCCAATACACTATTTTTTGGTGGTTAGTTACTTTCCTTAATTTAGTTTGTAATTACATTATTTGGATTTTCAATTTTGCCTTTAAATTATTTCAGACGGTTATTTTATCCGAATATTTGAGAACTTGAGGGGAGGGTAATATTTCCTTAATATATCTTTCGTACGCATGCATCACAATTATTGTGGCGTACTTAATCGTTTATTTATTTATTCATTCATATATTTATTATATGTTTTTCGTCTTTTTCGTCATTACGTTCGTAGCAATTTCGTATGGTTTTGAAATGTTGCTTCATATTTTCAGATGGTTATTTTACTTGAAGCTCTGAGAACATCAAACAGATTATTTTTGTGTAGGTGTCAATCGCACGTTTGTGTGTGTGTGTGTGTGTGTGTGTGTGTGTGTGTGTGTGTCCTAATTACGACCTCCCTTCTGTTTCTCTTTCCACAATTATTTCGCAGTTATTTTGCATGATTTTCCTATTTGGTCTCGTAGTATAAGCGAATTATATTAACTGAAGCATCGAGAAATGCAGATGGTGATTATTTTATTGTTTAGGGGAAGGGATTAGTTGAAATTATCTCTGTGAATTTAGCTGGCATTTATTTATTTATTTGTATTATTATTATTTTTGTTTTATTTTTTATTTTTTTTTTCTTGCCATAATTTCGTTCGTGGCTATTTGCTTTGGTTTGGCAATGTTGTTTCGTAAACTCTGATGATAATTTGTTCTGAGGTTTGATAATTTGATAATCGTTTTGTTTTTGTTCTGTTTCGAAGGTTACAGGTGCAATTATTGTAACTGTCTGGTATCCTTTACATTATTATTTGTATGAAAGTGTATTATATTCCAGAGCTATTAATTCCATCACTCCATTCAAGTGTCGATTTTGTTCTGGGCGAGCGATAGCGAGCCTGTAACATAGAAGAAATTGGCCTTCGGTCGCGACATTTTTCTAACGAAAAATTTAAAAATGTAGCTTGAATGGGATTTGAGTAAGTACTATTTAGCTTTAAGGTAGGCTGGGAAGGTGTTTTGTTAGCTTAGGGGACAAACTATAACATATATTGCTCAATAACGGCAAACACCAGCAAAGTCCTCAATACTACTTGAACAAACAAACACACTAACCCCCTAAAGCGTCGGACCAGATATATAGTGTGTTAACCAGATTTCCCTAATTCGGTTCCTGGCCAGGGTGTATGGAGGGGCGTAATGGGGGCGTGCGAATATTGGGTTAGGGGTGGGGGGGGGGGGGGGCCTGTATTTTGTTTCTGATAATTTAGGTAGGTTGTTTTGCACGGATTGGGTGTTTGGATGAGAGAGAGAGAGAGAGAGAGAGAGAGAGAGAGAGAGAGAGAGAGAGAGAGAGAGAGAGAGAGAGAGAGAGAGAGAGAGAGTAGAGTAGAGATTATTGATATTTAATTTGCTTTATCAGGATTGTGATCCTTATTATGACTTCATAGTTTAGCCCCATTAGTTTTGAAATGTTAAGACATTCGCATGATTACAGGTAGTTTGGCGATTTTACTAACGTTCGTGTCATTTAGGTGTTGATTTTGTCCTGGTTCTTGACGAGAGATAGCGAGCTTGAAATTTAGGAGGAACCGACCTTTGGTCGGGACATTATTCGACTAAAAAAAATTTACTAATGTATCTCGAAGGGGGGTCTCGGGGGTATGTTTTTTTTTTAAATTGGCATAGGTCTAGATAGGAAACAAAAGAAAAAATATATAAATATATAAACAAATAAATACATAAACAAATACCTGTATATATATCTCCCCTTAATTTGCACATTATAATTTACTTGTTTTCTTACTTTTTTTTTTTTTTTTTTTTTTTTAGATAAGGCGAGGACGATTATTTTCTGTTTGTGTATTTTATTGTCTGGTCAAACAAACTATTCAAACGGTTCAGTCACTATTGTACATGCAAATTAAAAAGTATTGATATTGCACTTTAGGTGTGGCTAGATACAATATTCAAATTTCTATCAGTATTGGTGTTTATTTTCTTGTTAGATAGATAGGATATATATAGAGAGAGAGATAGAGAGAGAGATAGATAGATAGATACAATAGATAGATCGTTACAATAGATATATAAATACAATAGATAGATACAATAGATAGATATACTGTATAATGTATGTACAGCCCCACCCAGGTCCCTTCACACACACACACACACACACACACACACACACACACACACACACACACACACACACACACACACACACACACACACACACACACACACACACACACACACACACACACACACACACACACACACACACACACACACACACAAACGCAATATCGCCAACAAATTAAGCCAACACAATTCCATCAAAAAGTTATTCCCTATTATTCCACCTACATAGAGCCAACAACACAGCACACACCTAAAACCACACAAAGGGCTGCCACACCACTGCTACCACCTACGGTACGTTAATGGGGGATGGGCGTATTTATTTGATCATTCATTTATCGTTTTACTATTTTGTTCGTGTAGTTTCCTCCGTAGACCTTCATCAACCTTCAACAACCATAACAACAACAACCACCATCACACCAACAACTACAACCACCACCACCACCACACCTACCATCAGGGAGCACTTTACTATTCACACATAACAACCACAACAACAAACCCCACAACCACCACCACACCTACCATCAGGGAGCACTTTACTATTCACACATAACAACCACAACAACAAACCCCACAACCACCACAACAACCACCACCACACCAACCACCACCACACCTACCATCAGGGAGCACTTTACTATTCACACATAACAACCACAACAACAAACCCCACAACCACACACACCACCACAACAACCACCACCACAGCCACAACAACCACCACCACACCAACCACCACCACAATCAGGGAGCACTTTATTATTCACACATAACAACCACAACAACAAACCCCACAACCACACACACCACCACAACAACCACCACCACACCAACCACCACCACACCTACCATCGGGGATCACTTTACTATTCACACACACCACCACAACAACAAACCCCACACACCACCACAACAACCAACACCACCACACCAACCACCACCAGTTAGTACTTTACTATTCACACTTAACAACCACAACAACCACCAACACAACTACAACCACCACAACAACCACCACCACAACAACCACCACCACCACAACAATCACCAGGGAGCACTTTACTATTCACTCATAACCACCACAACAACCACCAACACAACAACTAAAACCACCACCACAACAACAACCACCACCACCACAACAACCACCAGTTAGTACTTTACTATTCACACTTAACAACCACAACAACCACCAACACAACAACTACAACCACCACCACCACAACCACCAGGGAGAACTTTACTATTCACTCACAACCACCAATACAACAACTACAACCACCACCACAACAACTACCACCACAACAACTACCACCACCACAATAACCACCAGGGAGCACTTTACTATTCACTCATAACCACCACCACCACCATCACAACAACCACAACAACCACCAGGGAGCACTTTACTATTCACACATAACAACCACCACAACCACCATCACAACAACCACAATAACCCCCAGGGAGCACTTTACTATTCACTCATAACCACCACCACCACCATCACAACAACCACCACAACAACCACCAGGGAGCACTTTACTATTCACTCATAACCACCACCACCACAACAACCACAACAACCACCAGGGAGCACTTTACTATTCACACATAACAACCACCACAACCACCACAACAACCATCACAACAACCACCACAACCACAATAACCACCAGGGAGCACTTTACTATTCACTCATAACCACCACCACCATCACAACAACCACAACGACAACCACCACAACAACCACCAGGGAGCACTTTACTATTCACACATAACAACCACCACCACCATCACAACAACCACAACAACCACCAGGGAGCACTTTACTATTCACACATAACAACCACCACAACCACCAGGGAGCACTTTACTATTCACACATAACAACCACCACCACCACAACAACCAACCAACCACCAGGGAGCACTTTACTATTCACACATAACAACCACCACCACACCAACCAACCAACCACCAGGGAGCACTTTACTATTCACACATAACAACCACAACAACCACCACCACCACCACCATCACATCAACCACAACAACCACCACCACCACCACCACCATCATCACAACAACCACAACAACCACCACACCAACCAACCAACCACCAGGGAGGACTTTACTATTCACACATAACAACCACCACCACCACACCTACCAACCAACCACCAGGGAGCACTTTACTATTCACACATAACAACCACAACAACCACCACACCAACCAACCAACCACCAGGGAGCACTTTACTATTCACACATAACAACCACAACAACCACCACACCAACCAACCAACCAACCACCAGGGAGCACTTTACTATTCACACATAACAACCACCACCACCACACCAACCAACCAACCACCAGGGAGCACTTTACTATTCACACATAACAACCACAACAACCACCACCACCACCATCACAACAACCACCATCAGGGAACATTTTGCTATTCAAACACAACCACCACCACCACAACAACCACCATCAGGGAATATTTTGCTATTCACACACAACCACCACCACCACCACAACAACCACCACCACCACCACAACAACCACAACCACCACCACCACCAACCACCAGGGAGCACTTTACTATTCACGCAGCCTTCCCACAGACTTTGCCATGTTGCGCTAACTTTGAGTAGGGAAAAGAAAGCTACAAAAATGGAAAGACAAGGAAAAACTACAAACAACCAAGAAACGGGCAAAATCTGGGAGGAGAGAGAAAGAAATGAGAGAAAGAAAAGGGAGACAGAAAAATTATAAAGAAAAGGGACAAAGCAAATGGATAATGGAGAGAGGAAATACAGGAACATTGAAAGAAAGAGAAAGCATGGGCAGGAAAATATGAGATCAAATAATAAATATATATACACGTGTGTGTGTGTGTGTGTGTGTGTGTGTGTGTGTGTGTGTGTGTTCAATTATTCAGATCAATTCTCTTAACACTAAACCTCTCTTCTCCAAATATATATTTCTTCAAGGCTTCAGGCTCCAGTTGCTTCAATTATTTACGTATATTCCGCCCACTATTCTGCTATCCACCATTCTAATATTAAGGGGAGTCACCTGCTTTTTGTTCTCTTTATCTCCTTTTCTCTCTTTCTCTGGCTTGTATCCATTCGGCCCCTTTCAGCCAACTGTTTAAAGACGTTTATCCCCATCCAGGTGTCGATTTCTTCCTGGCGAGCGATAGCAAGCCAGCATTGTATGGAGAAATCTGGCTTCGCCGGAGACATTTTTCTATCGAAAAATTTACAAATTTAGCTTGCTGTCAAAACAAAAATATATAGGCCTATATATATATATATATGCTGGAAAATATTGACACCTGGATGGGGGTAAACGTCTTAAAACAGCAGGCTGAATGGGGCCGAATGGATACAAGCCAAAGGGAGAGGGAGAAAAAGAGAAAAAAAGCGAGGTGTGTCCCCTTAAACACTTTGATGCTCCCATCCACTGTTTTAGCTACCGGTATATCACTCTTCCTTCCACTATTCTAATATTCACACCGTCAATCTCAGATCTACCCACTTAGCTATAGTTTTCTTCCTTCCACTGATTTAGCAATATCATTCTGCGATCCACTATTTTAGCTGGAGTATATATATTTGTTTCCTTCTTGCATTCACTCGTTTGGCTTTATCATTCAACTATCCACTATTTCAGCTAGAGTACCGGTATATCTGTGCGTTTCATTCTTGCGCTCACTTGGCTAGAGTATACATATGTTTTTCATTCCTGGCACTCGCTCTTTTTTTGCTAGAGTTTATGTGTTTTCCTTCTTGCACTCACTCTTTTAGCAAGAGTATAATACCGTACATGATTTTCATTCTTGCAGTCACTCTTTTAGCCAGAGTATATTATACATGATTTTCATTCTTGCATTTACTCTTTTAGCTAGAATATACATGTGTGTTTTCATTCTTGTACTCTCTCTTTAACAATACACTTTTCTCTACCCCCCCCCCTCCCCCCCCCCCACAGAGATATTGTAGCCTTCCCTCCGGTGACAGGGCGTGTGCGATATTCCTAAAGACCATCTTCAAGGTAAAGCCAACTGCTACCCCTGGGATGGTGGTGGCTGGGGTGGATGAAGTGGGTGGTGGAAGTGGAGTGGGCAGGCAGGTGGGGATGGGTGGTATGGTGGGTGAATGAGGGAGGGGTTTGGGGTGTAGGTGGGTGGGTTGTGGGTGGGTGGTATGGAGGCTGAATGAGGGAGGGGTGGTGAGGTGGGGGTGGGTGGGTGGTGGCTGTGGGCTGAGTGGGCGGGTGGGTGGTATGGAGGGTGAATGAGGAAGGGGTTTTGGGTGTAAGTGGGTGGGGTGGGGGTGGGTGGTATGGACGGTGAATGACAGAGGTGTTTTGGGTGTAGGTGGTGGGGTGGAGGTGGGTGGTATGGACGGTGAATGACAGAGGGGTTTTGGGTGTAGGTGGTGGTGTGGGGGAGGGTGGTATGGACGGTGAATGACGGAGGGGTTTCGGGTGTAGGTGGTGGGGTGGGGGTGGGTGGTATGGACGGTGAATGACAGGTGTTTTGGGTGTAGGTGGTGGGGGGGGGTTGGGTGGTATGGACGGTGAATGACAGAGGTGTTTTGGGTGTAGGTGGTGGGGTGGGGTGGGTGGTATGGACGGTGAATGACAGAGGTGTTTTGGGTGTAGGTGGTGGGGTGGGGGTGGGTGGGATGGACGGTGAATGACGGAGGGGTTTCGGGTGTAGGTGGTGGGGTGGGGGTGGGTGGTATGGACGGTGAATGACAGAGGTTGTTTTGGGTGTAGGTGGAGGGGTGGGGGTGGGTGGTATGGACGGTGAATGACGGAGGTGTTTTGGGTGTAGGTGGTGGGGTGGGGGTGGGTGGTATGGACGGTGAATGACGGAGGGGTTTTGGGTGTATATGAGTGGGTGATTGGATAGGTGTATGGGTGAGTAGGTGGGGTAGGTGGTATGGAAGGTGAATGAGGAAGGGGTTTCGGGTGTAGGTGGGTGGGTGGGTGTTTGGATGGGTGAGTGGGTGGGGGAGGTGGGTAAAATATAGGTGAGTGGGTGGATGGTGAATAATTGTGGGTGGGTATTTGGGTGGAGAGTGGATGGGAGGCTTAGTTAGATATGTGGTGGTTTCAGTAGTGGGGTGGCAGTGGTTGGTATGGAGGGTGAAGGAGGGAGGGGTATTGGGTGTAGGTGGGTGGCTGATTTGATGGGTGAGTGGGTGGGAGAGGTGGGTAAAAGATAGGTGGGTGGGGAGGGGGTGGGTTGGTATGCAAGGTGAATGAGGGACGGGTATTGGCTGTAGGTGGGTAGGTGTTTTTTTATGTGTATGGGTGGGACTCTAGAGAGGTGGGTAAAATATAGGTAGGTGGGTGGATATCCGTGGGCATGTGTTGGGGTGGAGAGTGGATGGGAGGCTTAGTTAGGTGTGGTGATTTAAGTGGTGGGGTGAGGGCTGCTGGTATGGAGGGTGAATGAGGGAGGGGCTTTGGGTGTAGATGGGTGGGTGTTTTGGATAGCTGCATGGGTGAGTGGGTGGGAGAGGTGGGTATAATATAGGTGGGTGGGTGGGTGGTGGATAATTGTGAGTGAGTGTTTATACATGGCGGTGGTCTGCTAGAGAGATAAAATAAGACAGTGGGTGTGGGTGTAGGTGGAGGAGGAAATATAAGTGAGTAGCTTGGTTTTGTAAATGTGTTGTATGATGGTGGATTGTGAGAGAGTGTGTGTGTGTGTGTGTGTGTGTGTGTGTGTGTGTGTGTGTGTGTTAAATGTGTTGTTTGATGGTGGATTGTGAGTGTGTGTGTGTGTGTGTGTGTATGTGAGTGAGTGAGTGTATAGGAGCTGTGTATGGTTGATTGTGAGTGAGTGTGTGTGTGTGAGTGAGTGAGTGTATAGGAGCTGTGTATGGTGGAATGTGTTTGTGTGTGGATAGTGAGATGTGTGTATGTGGATGGTAGTATTTGTTTGTGTGTGTGGATAAAGGTGTGAGTGTGGGGATAGCGGGATGTGTGTGCTTGTTCCTGTACTTTCAGATTTTACGAGCCAATTTCTTCTTTTACGTGCGCGAGTAATGCTGCCCACAATATTGTGTATGTTCATTACGCGCGCGCGCGCGCACACACACACACACACACACACACACACACGAAAAAATGTGCACAAACGGAAGAATATAGTGGTGATGGGCTGTTCTATCAGAGTGAGAGTTGAGCGTTCTCTGCCATACCCATTGCTTACTTTGACTGTTCCTTTTACTTATATATTTTCTAGATCTCAAGTGGCGGCGTCTCTTCCGTGGATTGACCTCCCTACTACTACCAACCTCGAGGTTGGCAGACTGGGAGCCAAAGCGTCTGATTTTTCCTTTGCCCCTCAACTTTTCCTTCATAATTGCTGTGGGTGGGGCTTCGGTGTCCCGGGTGATTCCGCACCCTCCTTAGCTCCTCGCCTGGGAGCGGCTTCGGTTACATGGGCTTTCTTAGTGGTGAGCAGGGAGGGTTCTGTGGGGGCGCTCGGTTCTGGCCTTGGCCTTGCTTGGAACCTTGGGGCTGTTCAGTCAGACAGCCTAGGGAACAACAACAACGGAAAAATATCAAATCTATACAATATACGGGTCATATTTTTAATGTTTTAATCCCAAATGAAACTATGCATGTGTAACTTAACTTAATATAATCTAGCTCACCTAACTTAAACCAAGTCAGTGTTACAGTATAAATAGTTTAATAGTTGCATACACCTAGTACAGTATGTCGGATCCATTTACAAATACACATAGGCCTAGACATACCGGTACACATATGTTGTACCCACTTAATTGTACCCATGGACCAATCAATGAATGTTCACACACACACACACACACACACCTTATTCACAATTCTAGCATCCCAAACCCATCCATTTCCACTAATATATCACATTAACATATCCAAACTCAATCTTGATATTTCTAGCTTCGAACAGCCATCGAACCTACCTACCGTAAATAATGTGATTTAAGGGGAAGATTTTATATAGTTTTGCTTAATTTATATATTGTATTAATATTGTTATATTCATTATTATTAAATTATTATTATTATTAGCATTATTTTTAGTTAGATCCCTAGCCCTCCCAACAAGCTTAAGAAATACCCCCAAGACTCCCCCTTTGCGATAAAGGGGGGGGGGGATCATAAATTCGACGCTCACTGTCGCAAGGAAAAAATCGACACCCAAATGGCACAGAAGGGCTTAACACTGACAAAGACGAGCGCCTTAAACTACATAAGTAATGGGGATAAACATAAAGGAGGGGGTTCAGAAAAATACCTTAAACTTACCAGCACCTAATGGTTAAGGTAAAAGAAAAATAACAAAACCTCTCAGGGAAGTGCCGACGTTAAGGCTAAACTTCCCGAATTCCAACTGAACTGAACTGTTGGAGTGCTGCACTACTGGCTTGAATTCGAGCCTTGGCTGGTCCATATCACAAAAATATTTAATCCCGTAAGTTCTATTCTAAAACACAGCATAACAAAAATATTGATAAAACTTTAACAAACTGCTACTGTAGGAAGGACAGCGTTTTAGGTTACGGGAGGGTGGTGGGTGAAGGGGGAGGGGGGGGGGGGGGCCCTTCACCCTCCCGTAACCTAAAACGCTGTCCTTCCTACTTATGCAGGATTCCACTTTGTCACACCACTTTGTCACACACACACACAGTGTCCTCTCGTCTACAGTGCCCTGCAAGATACACACACATACACCTCCCAGTAACTTCACTTAACTTACACACACACACACACACACACACACACACACACCCTTCAACTTAATACTGTGACTCGAGCCAGCAAATTGAAATATCTATGAAAAACGGTGGACAACAAAGTGAGTCATGAATAGAGATGGAGTATAAACAGGAGACAAACATAATAGGAGTTGGAAGACCGGTGGGTGCTGTAGTGGAGATGAGACACTTTTCTGGTCCCCCTTCTCCCTCATGTTTAGGCCCATTAGTTTTCAGATTGTAACCCTTTCACGCTGTATAAAATCGTCTAATGACAGCCAAAATGTACTGCTAAATCGCGTCAGAGCTTCAAGGGGTTAATAATGTATACGGTATATCGTGGGTTTCATTATTCGTGAGTTTTATTATTCGAAGCAATCCCGAACTAACTTGAATCTTCTCATTATTACTTTACCTAATATTTACAAGTCCGATAGTAAGGGAGAGTGGAAGGATAGGACAGCAAAGGAGAGAGAGAGAGAGCGCGTTTCAAAGGTACGAATGCTATGTAATCTTTAGTAACCTATAGAATACGCCTAAATAACCTCGTATTCATTGGCTACGTATACACAAACCCGCTTTCTATTCAACCAAGCTATTCCATGAGGCAATCTTACTTACGATAGTTTATATATATATACAGTATATATTCCTTAACCCCTTCTGTACCGGCAACGTCTATATACAGTTGATTTCAGTTACATTTAGACGAGTTTATGAAGCTTAGGAAGGATGTATGGTAACTACAAGGGATTAATTGAGCTAGTCTAAGTCTGTAGCCTTATAATGGATAGACTTCCTTCCTAAGCTGGACAAAATCGTTTAATGTTCAGAATATAAAAAAAGTACATCGGCGGTACAGAAGGGGTTAATCTCTTCAGTACCGGTGACGTCCATTTCATAATATTCTGGCAACTATTTGATTACTTTATTATGCTCAAGAAGGACCTCTGACAATTAAATAACTACAGACCCTCTCGTTTAATGCTTTGAGCTACCACAGATCCTTCCTAGATTGAATAAAATCGTCTAATAGTGTGTAGAATATATTGAAAAGAACGTCATCGGTACTGAATGGGTTAATACCGCTACACTGCCTACATGTGTGTGTGTGTGTGTGTGTGTGTGTGTGTGTGTGTGTGTGTGTGTGTGTGTGTGTGTGGCTGGGTGGCTCTGAGTGGGTGTGTTATTTTATATCGGATATGGAATTGAGTTATTACGTTACTGACTCTCAAAGTTGTTATTCGGACCAACTATATATTATATAATATACCGGTACTGTGCTACAAACGATCAATACCGATTATTGGTGTTATTAAGTTTGGGAGACATGCAAGGTTATATTATAATCATAATTTAGATCATTTCTAATATAGGCTATAAAGCTTGCTAATAATTTGACATCATAATAATATCGGCCGCAATTCTTAACTATCTTAAAGTTCCTACAAGATATCAATAAATTATTTGCATTAATTAAAATCAAATAATTCTCAGACTAGGAAATCATACGTCAGTGTTATCCCTGGAGTCAAGGATTTAGACAACTATTGCTAAATTTAGCCTATTCGCTAAGTTCTTGTTCTCCAATCCGATACAAGTTGCATTCTCTCTCTCTCTCTCTAAATCCTTTGTCAATAGACATTTTTCTCGATTAATCTCTCCATATATCTATCTCTACTATATATCACACACACACACCCATTACATATATATATATATATATATATAAAAATAGTAAAATTTAAGTTATTACCGTACTCAATCCTAAGACATATGGACTATCTTGAATCTTCTAATTAATTACGCAAACCTTGACTAATATATACATATTGCAGGACCTATCAATTAGTGTAGTTCAATGTAAATAGCAGAGCAAGCCTCGACTCTTTCTCTATTACTAAAGTTCCCTTCCTCTTACTTTAAGCCGATGTCACACGAGCATCTTTTCCGGCAGTTTTCGATGAGCAAGTTTTTTCTCGTAGTGTTTTGAGGCAGTTTCACATTGGCATCGGAAACTAGACTAAAGGTAGATTGTGCTAGGTGGTTGATTTCTGATAAATAGATCTGTGCCCCATGAATATACTTTCCTCTCCCTTAAACATTAGGCTACCATAGTGCGGTGGGAATATGAACATGATTAGATTATTATCCAGTATTCGAGAATGGATAATAAGTCGTAGGCGTGTGCATAAACCTTTAACCGTCTTGGTGGTGTAATGGTTAAGGTGTCTAAAAATCTTTGTGTGATAACCCGGGTTCGAATCCTGGTGGATCACATATATGCTTTCATTAATTTCATTGGAGGTGTTTGGTGTTGTGGTGTAATTAATAAAAAATAGAATAATTAAGTGACATTTTAAAGCTGGTGTCACACGAGCCCTTTTTCGAGCAATTCTTACGGACAATTATGGTCTGGAAACTTCAAAAATTACACTATCAGAATTCAGCCGCTTAACATAATCTACCTTCCGTTTAGTTGCCGATACCAGTGAGAAAAAGTCCCGGAATAATACGAGGGAAAACTAGCTCATGGAAAATTGACGGAAAAAGCGCTCGTGTGACAGCGGTTTAAAGCTACCAAACTACAATTGCTCGTAAAAATTGACGGAAAAAACGCTCGTGTCCCTTCCTTTACTCTGTCCCTAATCTTCTTTCCCCTTGTTCTTTTAGTAGGTCATTTGATTTGATAACACATACGGCTGATTTGATAACACATACGGCTGATTTGATAACATATGGCTGATTTGATAACACATACGGCTGATTTGATAACACATGGCTGATTTGATAACACATACGGCTGATTTGATAACACATACGGCTGATTTGATAACATATGGCTGATTTGATAACACATACGGCTGATTTGATAACATATGGCTGATTTGATAACACATACGGCTAATTTTCAACGACAAAGTAAACTAAATGGGTTTGAACATTAAGGCCGTGTTACACGAGCGAATTCCCGACAATTTTCGATGAACAAAAAATTTCTCGCACAATTATTTGGTATTTTTGAATTGGAATCGACAACTAGGTTGGAGTTACATGATTTTAAGAGACTGGAATAATATATAACTTTACTTAAGAAGATGCCAGACCACAATTGCCGAAACAAATTGTGTAACACCGACTTTAAGCAGAGTTGCCCAAATAAGTTCTGTTCCGCTCTTTGGCTTTGTGCATGTGAATATACTGTATAATGCATGACCGACTTACAATTATTGTTATTTAATAAAACCTTTGACTAATCATATGCATTAACTACTGAATTACAAACTGCACTCCTAATACAATCATACTGTTTTGTTGTTGTTTTTGTTATTGTGTTTATGTCAATCCTCGTGCAATCGCCGACATATAAAGGTGGTACAGTATATACTAATTGTTTTGAACCATTTTAACACGCTGAGGATATATTTTGAACCACTCCCTTAAACACATACCCGAGTAAGTATTTTCCCTCAACCAAATGTTCACTGTCTCAAATGTATCAAATAGTAGTGTACCATCTACATTTGCAGCTCGTTGTACAGCTCTTAAGGGGGAGGTGGTCGCTTTTTCTGGACCCCCTTCTCCCTCATGTTTAGCATATTAGTTTTGATATTTTAAGAAGTTTGTTTCCGTTAGTTTGGCGATTAATTTTTAGAGACACTAATTTGTGTGTCAATATTAAGACCTTTCGTGCCATTTAGGTGTAGATTTGTTCCTGGCGAGCGATTGTGAGCCTGTAATTTTAGAAGGAAACGGCCTTCGGTCGGAATATTTTTCTACCGAACAATGTGCAAATTTATCTTGAAAGGGGGTCTAGTGGGTGGGGTTTTTTTAAAGCTTGATTGAGGTCTAGCGAGGAAACTCAAAAATAAATAAATAGATAAATATATAGACCCAAAAACAAGCAATACCCCCTTAACATTTATAAAGTAACACGAATTCGAATCTTTGAACCTATGAAGCCTGGTTCTGAAGCATCTGGGCCTTAATAAGTCATTGTGTTGTCTCGTTCGCGTTCGGTACTGATTCAAATAGGTGGTGCGTCGTGATTTAGGCTGTTAAGGGGTAGGTAGTTGTTTTTTCTGGACTCTCTTCTCTCTCATGATTAGCCCCATTAGTTTTGATATTATAAAACGTTCGTTCCATTATTTTAGCGATTTTAAGACCTTTTACCCCATTTATTTTTCAAACTTTGAACCTTACGTGCTATTTACTATGGGTTTCAGAGGCCGTGTGGCATCGTTTTTCGGGAATAACTTATTAACAAACAGTTGGATCAGTATTATATTTTGACAGCTTTTGTCACACCGTCCCCTAATTTATGTCAATATAGTGCATTACCAAAAGTGTAGAAATAAGCCACTTGTTCCTGTGTCATGAGGTTAAAGTCGCACATTAATGACTAAGATACGGACAAGGCTACCGTGGCTTACCTGTGAGAACCACCAAACCATTATTGCTCCTCCCTCAAACACGGTAGTTATCACCCACCACCCAACCCTATTATTGCCTTTCTATTCAACTTATCTGTCAATATCAAGTATAAATATACAAACAGTATGTATTTTTGTATATTTATACTTGATATTGACAGATTACTTTAATTTAAAGGCGATAATACGGTTGGGTGGTGGCTGAAACTACCGTTTTTATATGGAGGAGCAATAATGGTTTGGTGGTTGTCACAGGTAAACCATGGTAGCCTTGTCCGTATCTTAGTCATTAATGTGCGACTTTAACCTCATGACACAGGAACAAGTGGCTTATTTCTACACTTTTGGTAATGTACTATATTGACATAAATTAGGGGACGGTGTGAAAACAGCTGTGTCAAAATATCATACTGATCCAACTGTTTGTTAGTAAGTTATTCCCGAAAAACGATGCCACACGGCCTCTGAAACCCATTAGTAGGTGTCGATTATTTCCTGGCGAGCCTGCAATTTTAGAAGGAACCGGCCGAAAATGTACAAATATAATTTTCTAGAAGGGGGATCTTTGGGATGCTTATTTAAGCTTGATGGACGTCTAGGAAGGAAAGTAGGAAATTAAATGATAGTAAACAAATGAAGAAACAAATATATCAAAAATTAAAATACGACCAAAAACTAAACCCTTCCCCCTTGAACTAGGTTGGGCTCGGCACCGGAATATAAAATAACACTAGTTTGGTTGGCTCCGGTTGAGATCTACTGGTTGAAAATAAAGGTCTCTACTGGTTGAGTCGCCCGGGAGCCCTGTTGTTACCGTAGGATAAAATAACACTGGTTTGGTTGACACTGGTTGAGATCTACTGGCTGAAAATAAAGGTCTCTACTGGTTGAGGTGTCCCGGGATCCCTGTTGTTGTTGTCCGTGCCTGTACTTTACCGCGGCGTTGTTGCGTGGCGGAATCCGAAAATCTGGCCCATAAAACATCACTTTGATCTACGTAAAATTTGGGCAGGGGTAGGAGGTGGGCTGAGGAGGAAGGGGAGGGGGGTGGAGGGGCTGAGGAGGAAAGGAAGGGGGTGATGAGGAGGAAGGGGGAGAGGGGTACTGATGAGGAGGAAGAAGGAGAGGGGTACTGATGAGGAAGGGGAGGGGGAGAAGCTAAGGAGGAAGGGGGGAGCTGAGGAGGAGGAAGGGGATGGGGATGAAGGGGAAGGACTGAGGAAAAAGGAGTGGGGGTGGAGGGGGTGCTTTAGGATCCAGGGTCACGGACAAGAAACATGCAACCCCGTACACACGCACACACAACCATACATACACACAGTATGATGCACCTACACGGTATCGGCATAACACAAGATATTATATATATATATATAGATATATATATATTATATATATATATATATATATATATATTATACAGTTACTATATATATATTTAATAAGAACATAAGACCATAAGAAAATGGGAGTCTGCAGAAAGCCGATTGGCCTAAGCAAGGCAGATCCCTGTCCCACACAACCCCAATTCAATTACAAAGCCCAATTATAGGCTTCACACTCTAATACCCTGAGGATCATCTTACCAAAACGGTTAGAGATTAACGCAGGATTATGGGGGTCTGCAGAGCGCTGATTGGCCCAACCCGGCCCAACCCCCTTCACACCCAACCCTTCTCGTCCATATGCTTATCCAATTTTATCTTAAAGCTCCCTACAGTTTTAGATCCCACTATAGCACTTGGTAGTCCATTCCACCCATCTACAACTCTGTTACCAAACCAATACTTGCCTATATCTTTTCTGAAACGAAATTTATCTAATTTGAAACCATTGGTACGAGTTCTTTCGCTATCACTGAGCTTTAGTACATTTTGCCATGTCCCCTTTGTTAATCCCACTAACCCACTTGAACACCTCTCATCATCCCCTCTAACTCTGCGTCTCTCTAACGAATGTAAACCTAATTTCTTCAACCTTTCTTCATACGAAGATTTCTAATATTATGGATCATTTTTGTCATTCTACGCTGTACTCTCTCCAATGAATCTATGTCCATTCTGTAATAAGGACACCAAAATTGGACAGCATAATCCATATGGGGTCTCACTAATGACAAGTAAAGTTTTAAGATAACATCAGCAGTTCTGTTACTCACACTCCTAGAGATGAACCCGAGAATCCTGTTTACGAACGCTTATACACTGTTTTCTAGGCTTCAAATCATTGCTAACAAACACACCTAGATCTTTCTCGCAGTCTGAATTTTCTAATTCTAAATTAGCTAGTTTATATTTAACATTTGTTTGCATCTTCCCTATCTTTAATACCTTGCATTTGTCAATGTTAAACTTCATCTGCCAATTTACTGACCATTCATGTAAGGTATCTAGATCCCTTTGGAGGCACTCTATATCGCTATCTGAATCAATTGATCTCCCTATTTTAGTATCGTCTGCGAATTTACTTATCCTACTAGTTATACCTAAATCTAGGTCATTTATGTATATAAGAAACAACAGGGGACCTAATAGATCCCTGGGGGACACCACTTTTGACTGCTCCCCATTCTGACTTGGTACCATTTATGCTGACTCTCTGCTTCCTACCAATTAGCCATGACCTAATCCATCCTAACAACGCCCCACCTATTCCATGTGCCTCAACCTTTCTCATCAATCTCTCATGAGGGACTCCTGTCTAAAGTTTTACTGAAATCTAAATATATAATAGCATATGACTTGTCATTATCTACTGCTTCATATACCTCTGAGAAAAAAACTAAGCAAATTAGTAAGGCAAGACCGTCCCTGAGTGAATCCATGCTGAGAAGAATTGATTAAGTTAAATGTTTCTAAGTGGTTTCTCATTTTCCTAGCAATAATTGACTCTAGTAGTTTTCCTATGATTGAAGTGAGACTAATGGGACGGTAATTGGATGCTATTGATTTATCACCTTTTTTGAAGATCGGAACTACATTTGCAAGCTTCCAAGCTTCTGGAACTATACCTGTTTCTAATGACTTGTTAAATAGAAATGTTAATGGATAACTTAACTCATCTCTGCATTCTTTTAATACTCTAGCATATACCTCATCAGGACCAGGCGATTTATGAGGTTTCAGTCTGTCAATTTCCTTAACCACATCATTTCTACTTATAGTAACCGTACTTAACCTATTTTCTATACTATCGCTGTATACCTTACGGACTTCTGGAAACTGTGCCAAATTTTCATTAGTGAAAACGGAAAGAAATTGACTATTTAATGTACTGCACATTTCTAAATCACTTTCTGTCAATTTTCCTATAGAAGTTTTAAGGGGACCAATTACATCTCTAACCTTGGATTTATATAGTTGGTAAAAAGCTTTAGGATTATTTTTTGAGTCATTGTCAACCTTAATTTCATAATTTCTTTTTTCTTTCCTAATATCCTTTTTTACCTGTTTTGATAGATTCTGATAGTAAGGTTCTGATAGTAATTATGATAGTAATTCTGATAGTAATTCTGATACATTGGCGACCTTGAGCCAGGATTTCGGGACTTGTTTAAGAATATATTAAATTATTTGCTTGTGATTGTACTATTTAAATTTTCATGATGCCTTCTTCAACTATTTCTACCTTAGATAAATCTAAAAAAATTGTAGAAAGTGTTAAGACAGTTGTTGAGGTAGAAAGTAGGAAGACAAATTAACTCAAAGTTGTTGCACGATACCTGCAGATTGCTCATTCTCCTAATGCTACTAAATATGAAATTGTTGACATGATTAATATAAAACTATTTAATCTAACTCCTAACATAAATATTAATGCACAATTAGAGCTTGCAAAGATTAAACTAGCTCAAGCACAAATTGAAGCACAAGCACAACAAGCACAGGCTCAACAAGCACAGGCACAAATTGAAATTGCCAAGTTAGACCATGAGTACCGTATGAAATAAGGGGTAAATAGGTCATCTAATCCTGATAATTTTGATGTGGCCAAAAATGTTAGACTTGTCCCTGTCTTAAATTAATCTGATGAAACTAAATACTTGCAATTGTTTGAGAAGGCAGCTAATGGTTTCAAATGGCCCAAGCAATATTGGCCAATACTCCTTCAGAGTGTACTCACTGGTAAAGCTCAAGTCACTTATGCATCTTTGTCTCAGGATCAGTCTGATAATTATGATGTAGTTAAGAGCCTGATTCTTAAAGCCTATGAGCTTGTTCCTGAAGCCTACAGAGCTAAATTTAGAACCATTTACAAGCAGAATAAGCAACCTCATGTTGAGTATGCCAAAATTAAAGAAGATTTGTTGGATCAATGGTTAAACTCTAAGTATGTAAATGCTGACTTTGATCAATTTAAGCAGATTATCTTGTTGGAGGACTTCAAAAGATATGTCAGGAAGTTTATATATTGATGAAAAAAGGTGGACACTGTTTCTGATGCTGCAATTTTAGCTGATGAGTATGTTCTCACTCACAAACATTATACAGGTACCGGTAGGCCTAATCAAATAAAGAGATATGAGAGTAAATATGTATCCTCTTCTCAGAGTACAGGTGTAAAGAAGAAGAGAAAAGATAATGTTTCTCAGGAAGGAAATACTAGTTCCACTTCTAACTTCTCTAAGAAGAAATGTAATTATTGTGGTAGACTAGGTCATGATGCTGAGTAATGTTTTAAGAAACAACGTTATGCTAATATTAAACCTGCAAATGTTCAGTCAGTTGGTCTGGTGTCCACTCTTGCGAGTTCCCAATGTCTTATAAATTACTCTGTTTCACCTGCTTTGAGTGCTTTGGAGAGTAACGTAAGGTCTATTGATAAAGCTCCTCTTTTGAGCAGTAATTCTGTTGTACCTGCTCTGAGTGCTTTGAAGGGTAACGTAAGCTCTACTGATAAAGCTCCTCTTTTGAGCAATGATGTGGGTGACACTCAACAATTCCTATGCAAATTTCCTGTCTGATGGTTTTGTCAGTTCACTTAATGGTAGTGACAGGAAATCTGTTAATTTTTTTACGAGACACAGGTGCTTGCCAATCCCTACTAATGACCAGTGTTTTAGGCTCTAATAATTCCTTTGGTGAAACTGTAATGTTGCAGGGTTTAGGGAGTAATTATTTGTCTGTCCCTCTATGCAGAGTGAATCTTGAGTCTGATTTTGTTCAAGGTCCAGTTATGGTAGGATTGGTTGAGACACTCCCTATGTCTGGTGTGACCTTTCTCCTTGGGAACGACATTGCTGGGGGTCGGGTTTGTCCAGCTCCTCAGTTGTCTAGTGAGCCGGTAGCTGGAGTCTAGGACGGCTCCTCTGCTGTGTTTCTTGCATGTGCTGTCACTAGGGCAAAATCTAAAGTTACTAGTGATTTAGAGGGTGATGAAGATGATGATGTTCTCTTGGCTGATACTTTCCTTGCTAATTTAAACCATTTACAGAATGAGGCAGTTCCCCGGAGTGTGGATAATTTGTCACCTCGTGAGTTGGTAGAGTTGCAGCAGGCTGACCCAGAGTTGGAAGGTTTAGCTAGTTCTGCTTGTAGTGAGGAAGAGTCAGCTAGTGCTTCTACTTGTTACTATTTTAAGTCAGGAGTATTAATGAGAAAGTGGAGACCCCCAACATCATCGGCAGACTGTGAATGGGAGGTTGTGCATTAGATTGTCATCCCTCGAGTTTGTAGGCAGGATATCATTAGGGTGGCTCATGACTCTAGTTTGGCAGGACACATGGGAGTGAGGAAGATTGCAGCCCGTATTCTGAAGCTTTTTGGCTGGCCAGGTATTTTCAAGGATGTTTCCTGGTATTGCAAATCGTGTCACACCTGTCAAGTAGTGGGGAAGTGTAATCAAAAAGAGAAAGTTGCACCACTTGTTCCCATTCCTCCTGTTGAGGCGCCATTCACTCGGGTGTTAGTTGATATTGTAGGACCTCTTCCCAAGACTTCTTCAGGGTTTTCCTATTTGCTGACACTTATTGATATGGCTACTCATTTTCCTGAAGCAATCCCTCCCAGAAATATTTCGGCGAAGAATGTAGTGAAAGAAATGCTTGGGTTCTTCACCAGATTTGGATTGCCTAAGTAGATCAAGGGAGCAATTTTACGTCCAATGTTTTTAAGCAGTCTTTGAAAGAGTTGGGCATCACACAGATCACGTCTTCTGCATATCATCCTCAAACACAGGGAGATCTGGAGAGATATCATCAGACACTCAAATCTATGCTGAGGAAATACTGCGTGGAACACCAGAAAGATTGGGACAAAGGTCTTCCTTTTGTGTTGTTTACTTCAAGAGAGTCTCCAAATGAATCACTAGGCTTCTAACCTTTTGACCTACTCTTCGGGCATGAAGTTAGAAGTTTTATGAAGTTGTTGAAGGAGTTTTGGCTGTCGGAATTGGATGACGTCAACCTACTGGAATATGTGGCGAACTTTAAGGAGCGGTTATCAACAGCGTTCCAGCTAGCTCGAGAGAATTTGGGAACTGCACAGGAGAAGATGAAAACGTGGTATGACAAGAACTCAAGAGTACGCCAGTTTCAGCCAGGTGATCAGGTCCTAGTTCTGCTGCCAATACACGAACAACCTCTTCAAGCCAAGTTTAGTGGACCGTACATGGTGGAGAAGAAAGCCAGTGATGTAAACTACGTTATTGCCATGCCAGGTCGTAGGAAGAGCAAACAACTTTGTCACGTAAACATGCTAAAATTGTAACACAGGAGAGACCCTGATAAACCGGTCTGCACTGAAGCTGTTCCTCAAAACCCCGAAAGTGAGGCACTCCCATGCAGTATGAACTTAAGTGATAGCCTGGGGAAGAATGTTGCTATCATGAGTGATCTGGAGACTAAGTTATCTCATCTAACCCATGAGGAGAGGCAGGAATTCACGGCTCTACTCCAGAAATACCATCAAGTGTTCCGAGATACTCCAGGAAGAACAACCATTTTGATGCACGATGTTGATGTTGGAGATGCGAAGCCAATTAAGCTGCCAGCCTACCGTGTGAATCCCTTAAAGGTTCCTCTGATCCAGGAGATTGACTACCTACTCACCCACATGATGATTGAGCCCTGCAAAAGTGAGTGGAGTTCTCCTGTCACCTTAGTTCCCAAACCAGGTGGATCACAACAGCTCTGTATTGACTATCGACGTGTTAACCAGATCACCAAAACAGACACCTACCCAATACCTCGCATGGAAGATTGTATAGATGGGATTGGAAAGGCACAGTACATCAGTAAGTTTGACTTGTTAACCCTTGTCTGGCGGGGGTGGACTTAAGTCGGGCTAGAGAACACATGCCCAAAGAGCGGAGACCGACTTAAGTCTGTGTGCAATTTTTGAGCAATATTGGCTCTGAGAGAGAGACGAGCGACGGGAGGAGCGTAGGTCGGCTCATGACCGCTCGGCATGGGTCCCGCGCGACTACTGACATCTACTCCACACATACCCACACCCACTGCCTCGCTACACAGGGAATTATGTAAGGAAATTACCGTATTTTAGGGATTTTGCACTCGTCTTGCACGATCGTTGCAAGAGAACGCGTGGTCGTAGAAGGATGGTTCTGGTGTCATTGGAAAGCTCAATTATCCCCCTTTCAGGGATACATAATTGTATTACGCTCTGGCTGTTGTTTATGCATGAAAAAGAGCACGGAAACAAGGTCGTTTAGGGTAAAACCCCCCGCTTGGCAGGTAGTAGAAGTTACTGACGGGCCCGCTCGTAAGGCGTTAAAGGGATATTGGCAAGTACCTGTGACTCAGCGTGCTAGGGATATCTCATGTTTTATCACTCTTGGTAAGACTTTTGCATGTTCTGTGATGCCGTATGGTATGAAAAATGCACCTGCGACATTTAAAAAACTCATGAACATTGTAACCGAGGGTTTGCATGGATATGTTGTGTATAATGATGATGTATTGATTTTTATTGACACCTGGAAAGATCATCTATACCATGTCAGTAACTTTCTTGATCGTTTGGTTCAAGCTAATCTTGTTGCAAATTTATCAAAATGTGAATTTGGTCAAGCTAAAGTCCAGTATCTTGGTTATGAGATTGGTAATGGACAAGTTGTGCCACCAGGGGCTAAAGTTCAGGTGATACGTGATCATTCCAGACCTAAGAATAGGAAAGAATTGCAAAGATTTCTCGGTATGGTAGGATACTACCACTGGTTTGTTCTAAATTTCTCAATCCTTGTGTCACCACTTGCAGATCTTCTGAAAAAGGGAGTTAAATTTCAGTGGAATGAAGCATGTGAATCCTCTTTCAACAAACTCAAAGCTATCCTGTTGAGTCAGCCAGTGCTTTCCACCCGTAACTTTGATAAATCCTTTAAAATGGCTGTGGATGCTAGTGACACAGGAGCTGGGGCATTTTTGTTGCAGGAGGATGACCAAGGTATAGAACATCCTGTGTCTTATTACAGCAAGAAGTTCACTCCACCCCAAAGGAATTATTCAACTATTGAGAAGGAACTTTTGGCTCTGATTTTGGGATTTCAATATTTCTTTATATTTGTGGTCAGGCCCAGATCCTATTGTTATTTATACTGACCACAACCCACTAATGTTTTTAGTAAATTTAAAGATACAAATCAGAGATTGACCAGGTAGAGTCTGCTTCTTCAAGAATATCCTTTAGATATAAGACATATTAAAGGAAAGGAAAATGTGATTGCAGATTGCTTGTGTAGATTGTAGCCGAATTGTTTTAAAGTATACAAATTTCCCCTGTAAATGTCTTTTTTTAGGGGGGAGGTGTTATGTTATGTGAGCTACAATAATATATAAAGTATATAAGTGCAATAATGATAGGGTTAATATAGGCTACGCATTTTAGAGAAAGTCACTTAACCCGGGAACTGCCGGAAGACTCTTAAGAGTTCCCCCGGCGGACTGCGGGAAGACTCTTAAGAGTCAGAAACAAAAAATATATATTTTAAACATCGAAAAAAATAAATATATATATTTTTGACCTTGGGCCATGCAAAATATCAGACCTCTACCTCCCCTCCTTCCCCACTTTCCTCCCCTCCTTCAGTTATCACCTATTTTCCCTGTTATTCCCTTATTCTGAGGTATATTTCCGTGCTAACATTAGCGAGTTGCAAGCAGAACATTGTCATCACTGTTAGCAAGCGAGTGCAAGAGAGAGAGAGAGAGTATCGATCGACAGTGTCTCAGTGGCCTTGGGGGAAAGTGGCAGTAAAGGAGGTTGCCTCACCCATACATTATGTACCTCGCGGCCTGTATCGCCGATTTTGACCATCCAAACGCTGTTTTCACTTGTTTTATTGTTGTAACAGGTTAATACCTTTATAATCAACCTATAATAGGTGCATATGGATAAGTATTAATGCTATTTATGATAAAATGAATATTTTAGTGATGGAAACAGCTCAAATACATGCGCACAGGCAGAGTTGTCTAATTACCCCCATGCGCACTTAAGAGGTTAATACGTATGAGTGAGTGGAGATTACATCATTCACATGTTCATATCTATTATCTCGCACCGTATCTCTAAACGCGTGGAGGCAGTATGTCTGGTGTGCTCTCGGAGCTTATGGAATGTTCTGGCTACCGCGAGGCATATAAATTATATAATATATCCCGCCCCCTCCTCTCATTTTCGACTCCAGACTGACCGACCTTAGCATCGCGCACACATCCCTCTCTCTCTCTCTTGTACATAGTGATTTATACTTTGTTTAAGTGATACAATTATTTCTCTGGCCTCCATCAAGGTATAATAACCTGCAATCATTCCATGTGTTCCCGAGTGCTGAGTACATTGAATATAATAGTGTATTTAGCATTATTATTGTTAGCCTATTATATATATTTCAGTGCTATTTAATATGTAGGCTAATTGCTAAATAATTCCTAATTCTAGTGATCAGTTTATAATTAAATGTCATTAAGTTTACTGTGACTTAATATAATTTCTTTATTTCCTTTTGATTGCTTTATCATTAGTGTTATAGGTGTAAAGCATTAAATTAATTTGTGATTAGTTTCCAAGTTTGTGAATTTGATCAGATTAATTTAGTTACCCCTTATTAGTGTATTTTCAGGAGGAATATTTTCTCAAGTGATATTTTAGTGCTTATGTCACTTTTAAATAGTTGTATTAATTAATTGTATTGCTTTTATTAACGTGTTGTGCATTTCCATAAGTTATTAAACATATATTAACCATTTCCAGTGATCTTGAGAAAATATTAATTCTCAAGTGACAGGTTATAGCTATTTTACCTTGCATTGCTTCAGTAAAGATATATAGTTATTTATTTTCACTTGCATATTTTCTGATAATAATTATTTTTGTTACTAAGCCAAATCTTAGTGCATTATATATTCTTATTTTCTCATCCTGAAGCGACTGATTTTATTGTTACATTATAATACTTAATTTAATTAAACTAAGAATTGTTATTATAATTTCCTTGAACCTGGATATTTTTTAGTGTTCTGACATCAGTCTTGAATTTCATAATTAGCCTGTTGTTTGTGTCATTTCACCTCGTCCAAAAAACATAACATTCTTTTATAGTAATAAATAACGAAAAAACTCCCTTTTAAAAATATATTATAGCTAATTAGTTTGGCATTCGGTACATATATTTTATTACACGACAATGTTTATCACAGGCGTTATTTTTTGGTGGTTAATTCTCGAAATAATTTGATTTTGAACACTAGTTTTGACATTTTCGCTCACTCGTATTATATTGCCGCTTAACATTTTTGTCTTGTTAGAGCTCACTTTATGTCATATCTCCTTATATGTAACACTAGAATCATTATTGGTAGGCAATGAGTGTCTTTGCAAATTTGTAATACAATGTGTTTGTGATTATCCACTTTGATTTAGTAGTTTGTATTAAAATATGATGTTATCATTCTTTTAAGGTGGACATGGATGATTAACCTGAAGGTGGAATGAGAGAAGTCCGAAATATAGTTGCAATAATGGAGACGTGTTTGACTCTCATCCTTCTATTTATCTTTAAAATACGGTACCCTGGAGGTCAACCTGTCACTGATGTATATATATATATATATATATATATATATATATATATATATATATATATATATATATATATATATATAGCTATTCCCCCAAGTTTTCTGGCAATTTCCTCGTCTTTCCCTACTCTTTTCCACTCTGATAGCACAATCATCACTTCTGCCTCTGACAAAGCTAACCTCTTTGCTCAAATTTTCGCCTTGGATGATTCTGGTGCTATTCCTCCCTCTTCACGCCCACTCTCCTACTTATGAATAATATCCTGATTTCTTCTAAGATGTACTTTCTACCCTCTCTGGGCTAAATACTAAGACATATGGTCCAGATGGTGTTTCTCCTGTTGTACTAAAAAACTGTGTTCCGCACTGACTCCCTGCCTAGGCAAGCTCTTCCGTCTCTGTCTCTTCTCTAACGTCTTACCTTCTTGCTGGAAGTTTGCTCTCATTCAATCTGTCCCAAAGAAAGGTGACCACTCTCAACCCTCCAACTATCGTCCGATTGCTCTCATCTCTTGCATCTCTAAATTTGTTTAAACTATTCTTACTTCCAAATTTCTTAAGCGTTTATCTGCTCATATTCTGCTCTCAGATCACCAGTATGGCTTCCTTAAGGGTCGCTCTACTGCAGATCTTCTTTTATATCTTACTAACTGTTGGTCATCCTCCTTTTTGGACTTCGGTGAGACCTTTTCTATTGCGCTAGACATATCGAAGGCCTTCAATAGAGTCTGGCACAAATCTCTAATTTCTAAACTTTCCTCCTTCGGTTTCTATCCCTCCATCTGTGCCTTTGTCTCTAATTTCCTTTCTGGCCGTTCCATAGCTGCGATTGTGGACGGCCATCGTTCACTTCCTCATCCTATCAACTCCGGTGTTCCTCAGGGATCTGTCCTATCTCCTATTCTCTTTCTAATTTTCATGAATTATATCCTCAACTTTGCCTCCAGTCCTATCCATTTATATGCAGACGACTCTACCTAGCACTACTCAACAAGTTTTGCAGAACACCCCAGCAAGCTATCCCTCAATAACAAACATAATGAAACCATACAACACTTATCTTCTGATCTAACTACCATTTCCAATTGGGACAGAGAAAACCTTGTTACCTTTAATGCTTCCAAATGATAATTTCTCCATCTATCTACCCGCCATGAAATCCCGGAGGACAATCCCTAAAACTTCAACAATACACAAATCAACCCTTCATTTTCTCTCAGTATTCTCGGTATTTCTTTTTCTTTTGGTCTCTCTTGGAAGGACCATATCACCAGTCTTGGTAAGGCGACCTCCCAGATGCTGGGTGTGCTCAACCGCCTCAAGGGGTTCTTTACCCCTGCACAGCATCTTGCTCTGTACAGGGGCACAGTGCGTCCTTGTATTTAACATTGATCACATGTGTGGAGAGGACCTTCTCACACACCACTTCTAGACAAAGTAGAAAGGAAATCCTTTTGTATCCTTAACACTTAAAGTGTGGGCATATATCCGCTATATTAAGGCACATTCAGGCACTCCTGAATCATCTGAATGAAATGAAATGTAATCAGCCAAAAACTAGAAAACTAGAAAAAAACTAAAACTAGAAAAACACTTCAAAATTACACCAGATCGAGCTTCATAGCGCGCTGGGTTCATCCGCAGCACTACCATAGACATTGGAAAATATTTGCTAGTACTGAGCGAATGTCGCTAATGTCGCGCTATATTTGCCTTTGGCAGCAGTGCATAATATTATGTCTAGCGAGACAGGCTGATATCCCTCAGTGCTGCAGCCACTGGGCTGGGGAGTGGATGGGGGCTTGTCATGCTCCCGCTCACTCCCACTCGTCTCCACAAGCTTTAAGAGCCTGTAAATTGCTATTAATTGCCATGGCGTTCCAGAACGGTCCTTGCAGCCAATGGGTTAACTCCCGTCCACTCACCGACTCTCTGCAATCTCTCTCTCTTCGCTGCAATGTTGCATCTCTCTCCCTATTCTATCGCTACTATAATAATCAGTGTTCCTCAGAGCTCTCTCAGTGTATACCACCTCCTCTACATAGGGTATGTAGTAACCATCTTGCAACACAATCCCATCCCTACTCTGTACAGCTCTCCAACCCAAGAGTGAAACGATACTCCCAATTTTTCTTCTATTCAAAAGCTGAGCTTTGGAACTCTCTCCCTGAATCTATCTTTCCCTCATCCTATGATATAAATTGTTTCAAACTCTGTGTGTCCAGACATTTTGGCTTGAACATTCCTTGATTTTGACTCTGTCACTATTTCAACTCTGGGGGAGGCACACATCACAGGCAGCTTTGCCTTTTATCTACCTCATCCACATAGAAAACAAATATACATACTTGTCATGCTTAGGGGAGCCGGATTCCGACTAAAAGACCGTCTGTCCCCCAGTCAAGTGTGGTTGGGGAGAAACACAGGTAGTATCAGATTTCTCCTTTTAACCGTATCAGTGGAAATGGTGACAGACCTCCTGCCTGTAGAGGTTCGAATCCTATCCCTGGCTATTATATATATATATATACTTATTTATGGAAAATTGCTGGTCGAAATCAAGAGAATGAGAGCAAATTGCTGAATGAGAGGGCAAGTGAAAAGAGGCCTTCCGGTGCGAACTGAGACACCCTTATGTTCTGCGAACTTAACCCGCAGAGTGCCAGACAATTATTGACCCTATGCATCTGCCAGTGCCAAAGGATTTTTTATTTTTTATTTTTTTGGCTAAATCTATCAAGTTGGGTGAGAAAGGAAGGATAATGGTAAAAAAAAACACTCCCCTTGTCCATTTTCGCCAGAAATCAGGTTCCCGATGGTCCCGAATGTAGCTGAAATTTTCAGAGTAAATCATCGACTTTTATGGTATCGGAACGTATAGGTAGGAGGGTTGTGGGAGGGTGGTTTTGGGGATGGTGGGGAGAAGGTAGAAGCGCAATTGACTCGTGTTACAAATATGAAGCCGATTGGTGAGGTAGTTTCGCCACCACGGATTTTCCTTTTCTTCGCACGGATACGCTGGAAATGGGTGGTGGGAGGCGGTTCGGGGTGTGGTGGGGGGAAGGCAGAAGGGTAAGGGACTTGTCACACAAATATGGAACCGATTGGTGCAATCGTTTCGCCGCCACAGATTTTTTTTTTTTTTGTCCTTGTGAGGCGACCGATAGTCAGCGAGTCGGTGGGGAGAGGGGGTTGCGTTGGTGGTGGCAAGAAGCCAGAAGGGTCAGGTACATGTGGTAGAAATATGAAAGCCATAGGTGCAGTCGTTTCGCTGCTACGATTTGTTTACGGCGAGTCCGTATATATACGGACTTGGCACTGGGCGTGACAAGACCCTAGTCCGTATATATACGGACCTGGCACTCAGGGGGTTAACAGTGAAATTTATCATTGTCTCACCGTGGTATGGAGTCTCACAGCTCGAACATGTGAACTCATAAAATTATATTAGAGATAAGTGAAGTAGGGAGAGGGTATTTATGTTTAAAGAAGATCCAATAGTAAAGTTATTTTCGAAGACAAATCTGAACTTTATGTTAGGAAAATATTCATTTAGTAAGGAGTGCAGTTTCTTTCGAATAATTAAAGTGAGATGGTCATAATAAGGTAGTGAATGTCTGATGTGGGCGTAATTACTTTTAACTTTTGGGGTCAACATTCCATCCAAGAAATTAGATATTATATTTCCAATTACTTTAAGCGGGAATACATTATTCTGGAAAAAGTTGGTGAAGATCTTAATTTTACTATTAACCTCGTAGCTGCGCAGGTGGGGTAGTGACCACCTCTCCCTGTGCGGAGGTATTTACACTGTTTCCTTCTCTCAAATCGTTATCGTACCATAAATATCATTAATACTTATCCATATGCGCCATTTTACGTTGATTATGAAGATATTAACCTGTTACAACAATAAAACAAATGGAAACAGTGTTTGGCAGGTCAAAATCGCGAAATGAGAGAGAGAGTTACAGTCATCGAGTGCGAGCCAGCTTGGCCAATATCCACCCCTCACGACGCCTGGAGCGACTCTGACGTGTAGTCGTGTCTCTCTCTCTCTTTCTTTCGCTTGGTAGCACATACAAGCACAGCCTGCTTATGACTCGCTATTGATAGCACGAAAATATACCGACGAAATAAGGGAATAACCGAGAAAATAGGTGATAATTGAAGGGGGGGGGGGGGGGAAGGAGGAGATGTGGAGGAGTGATATTTGGCATGGCCAAGGGGCAATAATAAAAAAAAAAAAAAATAAATAAAAAAAAAAAAAAAATAATAATCAATTGATACTGGGGGTAAGGGAATAGAATATGCCCCACGTGCCTTCTGCATGTCGTAAGAGGCGACTAAAGAGGTTGGGTCGGTGGGCTTGCGACCCCCACCTGGAAAAAATACCTAAGCAAAAAAAAACGAATGAACAGCCTCGGATGCGGACGGAACCTATGTTGACGAACCACGACCGACTAAGGACATTCCTTCGGACATTCTGAGAATGGCTACATAGAATGTTAATGGCATGAATGATGGCACACAAGAGAGAGAGGTTCTGGAAGTGCTAGTGAATGCCAGGCTGGATGTATGTGGAATGACAGAGACCAAATGGAAAGGTTCAGATGTGAGAGAGTGGGAGTGTGGAATGGGTGTGTGTGCTGGAGTGAGTGAAGGAACAGCGAGAGAAGGTGCGTGTTTGTTTGTAAGTAACAAATGGAAGGAATGTGTAAGGGTATGTGTATGGGTCTGTGGGTTCAAGGATTGTGTGGGTGAGAATGAAAGTAGGAATACAAACGTGGGTGATTGTGTGTGTGTATGCCCCAACAGAGGATAAACTTGAAAGAAAGAAAGAGGAGTTCTGGATGAATGTGGAGGCGTGCCTGGAGAAGTTTGACAAGAACGAAAGAATATTTCTGATTGGAGATATGAATGGTAAGGTGGGTGATAGGAAAGTTGAGGGAGGGTGGGGGGTACCATCAGAGGTGAATGGGAATGGTAGTGCACTTGTGGACGTATGTGTGGGGAGGAGGCTGTGGATAGCCAACACCTTCTTCCGACACAGAATGATCCACAGGTACACGTGGAAACGGGTGTGTACGATGGAGGATGGGACAGTGGTGGAATGAAAGTCATTGATTGATTATGTATGTGTGGATGAACAAATTAAGAAATCTGTTATGGATGCTAGGGTGTATAGGGGTATTGGAGGGGGTCTGTCTGATCATTATGTAGTGGTAGCTAAGGTTAGGATACAAAAGAAGTGGGTGAGGAGAGCTGGAGGGAGGCGAGAGGAGGATAGAGTGGTGAGGAGGGTGGAGAGGTTGCAGGAGGAGGAAGTCAGGGAGGAGTACAGGAGAGCAATGGAAAGACAACTAGGTGGGTTCGACCTGGAAGTGGAGGAGATGAGCAAGGTGTTTAAGGAAGAGATCTGTGCAGCATGTGAGGAGGTGTGTGGAGTGAGGAGAAGAGGGAGGGGAGTGAAAGGTACAGCATGGTGGACAGAAGAGGTAAGAATAGCTGTGGAAGTAAAGAAGAAAACATATAGAGAGTGGTTGGGTAGTAGAGGGAATGAAGATTTCGAGAGACAGAAACGAGCGAGGTACGTGGAGAGTAAGAGGGTGGTTAAGAGAGTAGTGAAGGAAAGTAAGAGAAGAGTAGATGAGGAATTTGGAAGGAATCTGAGTGCAAAATGGAGGGAGAGTAAGAAACTGTTCTGGAAAGAAGTCAAGAAAGTTAGGGAAGGTAGCAAGGGAAACAGTAAGGGTGTGAAAGATAAGAATTATTATGTTCCATCCACCAACCGAATTTACTGCTAAACTCAATTAATGAAATCAACAAATACATGTGGCAGTCCAGGGATTCGAACCTAGGATGCTCACACCGAAATTCAGTGCATTTATCCATTGCGCTACGAAGACAGTTAAAGAATGGTGGACAAGCCTAGATGTATTATGCAGTTTCGAATCCTGCATATCAATCTAAGCATGTACACCCATTCCAACTGCGCTATCATAGGCTATGGATAGATGAAAGGAAGGAGTAATTAATGGGGCCTTAACCCTAAGGAAGGCCTCTCTATAAACTACCCCTGAACCTGAATTAATTAATATGTTCCCTCCACCAACCGACTTTACTCCTAAACTCAATTAATGAAATCAACAAATACATGTGGCAGACCAGGGATTCGAACCTAGGATGCTCACACCGAAATTCAGTGCATTTATCCATTGCGCTACGAAGACAGTTAAAGAATGGTGGACAAGCCTACGATTTATTATGCAGTTTCGAATCCTGCATATCAATCAAAGCATGTACACCCCTTCCAACTGTGCTATCATAGGCTATGGATAGATGAAAGGAAGGAGTAATTAATGGGGCCTTAACCCTAAGGAAGGCCTCTCTATAAACTACCCCTGAACCTGAATGAATTATTATGTTCCCTCCACCAACCGACTTTACTCCTAAACTCAATTAATGAAATCAACAAATACATTTGGCAGTCCAGGGATTCGAACCTAGGATGCTCACACCGAAATTCAGTGCATTTATACATTGCGCTACGAAGACAGTTAAAAAATGGTGGACAAGCCTAGAGAATGCTAGCCGAGAAGCAAGAGAGAGTCGAAAGATGGAGGGAGTACTTCAATGAGTTGCTAAATGTAAGAAATGAAGAGCCAGCAAACATAGCTGGATATGGTATGGGAGGGAGAAGAAGAGAAGTAGTGGAGGAGGAGGTGGGGACCAGGAGGTTAGAAGTGTGGGAAGCCATGAAAAGTGTGAAGTTGGGGAAAGCACCAGGTACAGATGGAGTGTGTGGGGAAATGTTGAGGTAGGGTGGTGAGATAGTGATCGAATGGGTATGGGAAATGTGCAAACTAGCATGGGAGAAGGGGAGTGCACCCGATGACTGGAAGACTGGCATAATAGTCCCCCTATATAAGGGCAAAGGGGAAAGAGGAGTGTGTGGTAACCACCGAGGAATATGTCTTCTAAGCGTAGTAGGGAAGGTATACAGTAGGGTAGTGATTGAGAGAGTGAGAGTGAGAACAGAGAAATGGATAGGTGATGAGCAGGGAGGTTTTAGGAAGGGAAGAGGATGTGTAGATCAGATTTTTACCCTGAATTGTGTTGTGGAGAAATATCTGGAGAAGCAACAAAAGGTGTATGTTGCCTTTATGGACTTGGAGAAGGCCTATGACAGAGTGGATAGAGAAGGTTTGTGGAAAGTACTTAGAATATACGGAGTAGATGACAAGTTGCTGAAACCAGTGAAGAGCATGTATGAGGGTGCAAAGGCGGCAGTACGTGTGGAGAGTGAGCAGAGCGAGTTCTTTGACCTGAATGTTGGGTTGAAACAGGGGTGTGTGATGTCCCCGTGGTTGTTTACTGTATATATGGATGGAGTAATGAAAGAAATACTATCAAGAGCAGTGGATGTTGGTGTATCGCTGAAAAGGGAGGGAATTGAATGGAAGCTACCTATACTGCTGTTTGCGGATGATACAGTTATGATGAGTGATGATGAATGGGAGTTGCAGGGTCTGGTAAATGAGTTTGGAACAGTGTACGAAAAACGGAATTTGAAGGTAAATGCGGGGAAGAGCTAGGTTATGGTCTTCGAAAGGGGTGCAGTCACAGAGTGTGAGGTGAAGCTGAACGGTCAGGCTATGGAGATAGTCAACTCTTTTAAGTATCTGGGCAGTGTGTTGAGTAAAGATGGGACTATGGATGAAGAAGTGCGGGAGAGGGTACAACAGGGGAAGAGGGTTGTAGGAACGTTGAAAGCAGTAACAAGAAATAGGGTGGTCAGTATGGAAGTGAAGAAGTCCTTGCATGACAGTGCGGTAATCCCGACACTGACTTACGGAAGCGAAGCATGGACGTTGGTTGAGAGACTCAGACCAAAAGTGAGAGCAGAGGAAATGAATTATTTAAGAAGTGCGTGCGGAGTTACATGGAGGGATAGATAGTCTAATGAGGAAGTAAGAAGGTGTGATGTGGAGGTAGATGTGCTGGAAAGTGTGAAAAGGAATAACTTGAGATGGTTCGGCCATATTGAACGTATGGAAAGCGAGAGAATGACTAAGAGGGTGTACGAGAGCGAGGTGGAGGGACAGAGAGGGAGAAGTAGACCGAAGGAGAGGTGGAAGGATGGAGTGAGGAAGTATATGAACGAAGGCGGTGCTGGTTCGGGGGAGGGCCGTCGACTGACTGGGGACAGAGGTGCATGGGGCGGTTCGTTCGTGGCCACCCCTTCAGGGATCACGGCGTCAGGCAATAGATAGATAGATATATAGATACTGGGCTGGTTTAAATGTTTTTTTTTTAGGCCTGGCCTTATATAAGGCTTTCCGCAGCGCAGCGGTAGGCCTTATATTAGTCTTTCAGCACTTTGCCGGGTTAAAATGTATCCAGTCTGAACAGAAACTGACACATCTGTATACCAAGGTCTTAATGGAATTAGTTTTGAATAGGTTAGGAATGAATGATATGCAATGAGTACCAAGACCAGTGAATGTAGGTTTACGGTACACTGTTGTAGTGAACGAATTAGACTTGCGAGTGACTAGGACTTCTAGGAAAGGAAGGGAAGAATCCTTTTCAATTTCGTGAGTAAACTATATATTAGGGTGTTATGAGTTGAGGTAAGATAGGAACTGGGGAATACGTTGAGAGTCTTTAAACATTGAAAGCAATAATCGACGTAGCTTTTGTAATAAATGGGTTTGAAGGGAATAGGACAGTCTGATAACCAAGTTCGTTCGTGGTGACATCAAATTACATTTACAAAAGATGACTTAAACAGCTAAACTTAGCAAGTTAATCAATTGTTTGTTGGTGTAGTTTAAGTATTCACCTAAGTTGCCGAAAACGTTATTTGTTATAATATACACAGTCTCTTCTAGGGGGATATTTGTGAACAGGGACTGAACGTCAAAGGAAGCCATGAATGCAGTGTCAGCATTAATAGTCTTTAATTCATTAACAAATTAAGGGGAGCTCTTAAGAGTACTGTACATTAATTAGGGTTGGGGACTGACAGTCACCTAATACACACAACAGTCCACAGACGACAACTCTTCTAGCATACCTTTATTATTAGTAATAAACCCAAGTTATTCAAAAACATATCCTGCCAAAGCGTTCATGTATATTTCAAGATAGCGTTGACATTAATCTCTCCCTAGTATATAAATGTTGATTATTTAGCAATGAGTCTACCGCATCCATTTTCTAAATTACTTCCTCCCTGGTGAGACCCGTTGCTATTATCATGTTCACGGCTTAAACAATAACCATTTTGATTAGTTATGGTCACTTTTGTTGTAAAGGTCTTTAGAAGTAGTGATCGGAAGAGCTCGTAAGCTTGGTCAACGTTATTGTATCCACAAACCACAAACATCACTATCTGTTTAATTGTATATCGTGAAAACACTGACATAGGAAATTAGAGGCCATGTGCACAATACATCATACACTTAGCAACAACATTATGATATACAGAATTATGTTGTTCTTTCTTCAAATTATAATACCTGTATATCAATTTCATCATTATCATAGTTGTCAATAATTATGTTTTGCAGCACACGCTTTTAGGTATATGTATGTATGTATGTATGTATGTATGCATGTATGTATGTATGTATGTATGTACTCAGGCACATATCCCATTGCTGGGGGTGGCCGACAAGAGATAGAGCCAGAACAGAAACCTGTAACATTTTAACCCTTATTTAGCGGCGAGCAACATAAGTCGAGTTAAATAAAGCTGGACTATGTGGCGGCGCTCGACATAACTCGAGTGGCAATTTCAGCACGTAATGTGGCTGAGAGAGAGAGACAAGTGGTGGCAGAGAGCGAGCGTATGAACTCCAGACCACCGCGGCGAACCTACTGACACAAATCTCAGCTCCTCCTCTCTCACTCGCTACATACTCAATTATGTACTGAAAGTACCGAATTACCTGCTTTTTGCACTCGCGTTGCACGGTTATTGCAAGAAAACTATCCATCATACAAGGATCGTTATGGTGTCATTCGAAAGCTCTGTTTATGCCCTTTCAGGGATAGGTACTTGTTTTACGTTCTGGGTCTTATTTAGGCATGAAAATGATCACGTAAACAGCCCTATTTTGGCTAAAAACACCCCGCTGTGCGGTACACATAAATAAACCGCATAGGCCGCTCGTAAGGTGTTAATGTAGGCAAATGTACAATTAAAATGTAAAACTTGCAAACTAAACAAACCAAAATTGGGACAAGGACAATATAAAGTCAAATTAAATTATCAAAATCGCTATGTGGAAACAACGCTTACTAAAATGAAAATTATTAAATAAAAGAACACAATCCACCACATAGGGTGTACATTACTACATGAGCAAGTTAATCTGTTTCCCAAGCAAACTAATCGCACATATAACAACGCACTATCGTCACGTTAAAGGAAGTAGTCAAGTTTGGGAAGTCCGGGACGTTCTGGCAAATTTTACTAAACTCTGCATGAATAAAGAAACTACATGTTAAATGTCAAAATATTATTTAAAATCAAATTTGCAACATGACAAGACATTAACAATAGTAAAATACAAATATTGATAAGATATCTATACTATTACAAAATAATATATAAAATACAGTACAGCACTCACTAACGATAGTGCTATCGGGTAGGTACCTGTAAGCATAGCATGCCTCAAGTGACCCCTATCAATAACTACCCTACAAATAACCTACATTTATAGCACAAATAAACTAAGGAAATCGCAAAAGTAAGCAATTGATACTATCGACAATGAATACATATAATATAAAGAGAAATAATTGCAAAATATGAAGTAACAACAGATTTAAACAAAGAGTACTCTTTTAACAAGAACAATAAATTTAAAAAATCATCAATATTAATAATAATAATAATAATAATAGAAAAAGAAAAAGATAAACAATAAATACAGACAAAAAGTAAGCAGAGGTTATACAAGAAACTTCAAGTTAAAAATGCTTGATTAAAATTATTGATGTAAAATTTTAGAATACAGTCACAATAATTGACCCTAAAAAGATTAAATTTATGGAACAATTTACTTGCCTCAAAACCTCTGTCCACTAAGAGTCTGTATAGTAACCTAGCTCTAGCCCAAAAGTCATCTACTTTAGTGCAGATTGTACAAAATCTTATTAATTGGGAATAAAAACAATTATAAGTGATTTTACTATCGATATTACTACTAGGGAAAGGAAAGTTTATTACGTTAAAATTAAAATCATCAACTTTGTGATATACTTTAAGTATGCACTGTTCATTAACAATCTCTATATTTATATCAAGAAAATTTTCAACTTTATAATTTACGTTACATTGTGTGAGGGGAATAGAATTAGGGTAAATAAGTTTAGCAACTTGATTAAAATTTAACAAATTGCAAACAAGAATATCATCAATATATCTACTATTATTACTTAACAGTTTAGCAAGTGCTCATTTTTCTGGAATTTTATTTTTCTTGCTACTGTCAACTAAGTCTTTTATATATTTAAATTCTAAAGCAAGCAAGAATAAGTCTGCAATTAAAGGGCTAGCATTTCCACCCATAGGAATTCCTAATATTTGTTTGAAAATGTACGGCCCGAATCTAACATAAGTATTGAAAAGGAGGAATTTAAGGGCATCTTTAAGTTTAGTTCTATCAAAATATACAGAACTAGTGGGAGTAGAGCTAAGTGATGCATTATTAAAATATGTATAAACATTTATGAAATAATTACCATTCCTAACGAACCTGTCAAAGTGCAAATCTATAATAAAGCAAAGCTCTGAATATACTAAATCTAAAGGCAAATTGGTATACAAAGTTGAAAAGTCGAAGCTATGTACCGAGGTAACTTTCGGCATGGTATTTATTTTATCAATAACTTCTAACGAATTGTCAACACTCCAATAATAGTTAATGCCAGTTCTTCTCATGATGGTATTACAATATCTTTTATGAGTACTTTTAATGTATTTTAAGCAATTTACTACTTGTTCTGATAGAGTTTTAGTGGTAGCAAATTTTGCTCCGGCAATAAAGCGATATTTATAAGGTCTTTTATGAAATTTAGGTAACATGTATAATTTTGCAATGCACTTGTTCTTATCAGAAAGTTTAATATAAAATATTATATTTTTCTTGGTATGTTCATCGATTAAGTTATCAATATTCAGATTATTTTGAATTTCATAAACAGAATTACCGCAAATATTTTTACGTAATATGTTACCCTTAATACCTAATTCTTTTTTCATATTTTCAAGATAAAATTTCTTACATGTGAAGCTATAATTATTGCTGGCTTTATCTACTGTAGTGATTACAAAATGTTTATGTAAATTTATTAAATCAGCTTTAAGCTTATTATAATTATAGTCTATAAAATCTGAAAGATTAAATTCATTTTTAAGCGAGAACATTTTATTTCTAATTAACTTAATTAATAATTTAGACCATGCTTCTAGTTCTCTCGCATTGCAGCACGCAATTTTTAACAATTTATCTTTTAATTTATTGACTGAAAAAACAATATCTTTTAAAATTATGTCCCATGTTACTTTATTACTCCCTATTCTAAATTTAAACCCTTTACGACATAGCTCCGCTAATTTGTCGTTTGCAAAATGTTTAACTAGTTCTACATCACCTGTTAATATGTGACATATCGGACTATAAATGAACTTTGCTAGTGCATCACGTCTGCTAGCTGGCATATCCATGACTCTTTCACACACGCATTTATTATTATTGAAAATATCATTATCTGAAAGATTTCCTAAAACTTTATTATAATTACAAATAATAGACCCAACAGGTCGTTCATATGAATACACTATTAATGGTTTGAAATCTTTACAACCATCTGGTAACATGGACTTAACTTTCTTTGAATTAATAAGACTGTTAACATTAATTTTGTCTAAAATTTTAGAGGAATAATTTAAAGTGGACATGACTTTATCTTTAATACGGTTATCTTTGGATTTCTTAGAATTAGCTCTAATATATCCCATAAAAGCAAAGACTATATTCTTAAATTTATTTGTGAAATTATGTTTATTATATAGAATATTTTCTATAAAAGGAGCAAAACTTTTCTTTTGTAGGCCTTTCAATGAATCTTTTAATTTTTTAATTCCGAAATTTCGATATAATGAATATAAATTATTAACAATAATTATAATATCAGACCTGCTTTTCTTTTTATTAAATGTATTTAGTCTTCTATTACCGTGTCTACCAGGTCTTCTGTTTAAAACAGGGAAGTTAAAATATGGGTTATTAAAATCGTTTTTTAATAAATCTTTATACAAAATGTTGCCTACATTTTTTATTTGATTGTTAAGTCCAAATGGATAGATGGTCATTAATTTTCCAATCCAATAATTTTCTCTATCTAAAACATTTTGATTACTTTGAACAATTTCTATAATTTTGTATTTACAATCAAATTTAGTACAACCTGTGTTAAAATGCTTATATAGAAGAATCTTGGAGTCGATGCCGTTCTTAATTCCTGATCTATGCCCGTAGGCTCTTTCTCTTAAACATTGCTCCGTCTTTCCAACATATTGTATACCACATTTCTCACAGGTTATTAAATAGATAACATTCTTTACTTTACATGGAGATGTTACATTAACAGAAGAATTTAGAAACAAAAATTTTGTATTGGTAATGTAACTTTTAAAAAATGTTTGATGTTCAAAATCAAATTCATTCACACAGAGTTTACATTTACAGTTATCAACGAAAAGACGCCGGTTATTTTCATTATTATTTATCATTATTTAAGTTTTTATAATTTTGCCGGGTGCGTGGGTACATAGAATTTTCTGACACGTAGTCCGTGGGCGGTCCTGGTTCGTCAACGAGTACAAGTAAAGGAAGGTACAGTACATGGGGAACACGTCGTATACTAATGTTGCCACTAGTACAGACCGTCCTCACATCTATACTGTCCCTGAACCTATATAAATTAAAATGTAAAACTTGCAAACTAAACAAACCAAAATTGGGACAAGGACAATATAAAGTCAAATTAAATTATCAAAATCGCTATGTGGAAACAACGCTTACTAAAATGAAAATTATTAAATAAAAGAACACAATCCACCACATAGGGTGTACATTACTACATGAGCAAGTTAATCTGGTTCCCAAGCAAACTAATCGCACATATAACAACGCACTATCGTCACGTTAAAGGAAGTAGTCAAGTTTGGGAAGTCCGGGACGTTCTGGCAAATTTTACTAAACTCTGCATGAATAAAGAAACTACATGTTAAATGTCAAAATATTATTTAAAATCAAATTTGCAACATGACAAGACATTAACAATAGTAAATAATACAAATATTGATAAGATATCTATACTATTACAAAATAATATATAAAATACAGTACAGCACTCACTAACGATAGTGCTATCGGGTAGGTACCTGTAAGCATAGCATGCCTCAAGTGACCCCTATCAATAACTACCCTACAAATAACCTACATTTATAGCACAAATAAACTAAGGAAATCGCAAAAGTAAGCAATTGATACTATCGACAATGAATACATATAATATAAAGAGAAATAATTGCAAAATATGAAGTAACAACAGATTTAAACAAAGAGTACTCTTTTAACAAGAACAATAAATTTAAAAAATCATCAATATTAATAATAATAATAATAATAATAATAATAGAAAAAGAAAAAGATAAACAATAAATACAGACAAAAAGTAAGCAGAGGTTATACAAGAATCTTCAAGTTAAAAATGCTTGATTAAAATTATTGATGTCAAATTTTAGAATACAGTCACAATAATTGACCCTAAAAAGATTAAATTTATGGAACAATTTACTTGCCTCAAGATAGCAACATATATAAAGTAAATTGAACAAAAAAGTCTCAAATGGTTTATATAACATGGTTTTATATGGAAACAAATATTAGTTTCACCACTTCACCTCTAGCTAGCCAATTAATCACCTCTGCTATGTTATTTAATTGATTTTAGTTTTTCCTCCCACAGGGTCATTAATTATGTCTTATCATAATTTATCAAAACCTCAGTGGAGGTTAATGGCCAATTACTTAAGGGGACCTCTCTTTGTTTCTCTAGGCCCTATTAGTTTGGTGATTGTAAGGCAATGCTCCCCTTTCTTTGTCAATATTTTGAATTTCCGTGTCACTCAAGGGTAAATTTTTCCCATGCAAGCGATTATGGGCCTTTAATTAATTAGGAACCTTCAGCTGGTATTATTGTTTCCACCAAAAAAAAAAAAAAAAATATATATATATATATATATATATATATATATATATATATATATATATTATATACAACAAAAAAACAATAACAAACACAAAAAAATGCGCCGAAGGGGTTATATACAGTATTTGTATTTTGTATGTTTATTATTTGGTCTTAAAGAAGTCTAAGGAATTAAACTTGAATTCCCCTAATGACAAAAACAAAATTATCCTGACCTCACCATATATATTATGTCTCGCTTTACTAGGTACAATCGGATGCTATAGTCTCAAGCCCTCTCATATATATTCGTGGAATTCACCTATTTCAAAAATGATTATGGAAGTATAACACTGGAAACAATGTTATGAATATAATTTTATATACATCAAATACAAAACTATTTATACTATTTATTGAAAAACAAGTTCTATCCAAATATCGTTCCAGGTAGTTATTATTGCCCTAAATATAAACATAGGGGATCCATGAATTTTTCTGAGTGGGCTAGAGACTATGGCATCCGAGTGTACCAAACTGTCGTGGTCAGAATACTTGAACATGGTATAAGGATAAAACACAACACTGTGAACATTAACCCCTTCTGTACCGTCGACATTATGTTTTATTATATGCTGGGTACTACTAAAAAAAAATATTTAGTTTATTAAGGATCTCTAGCAAATGATAAGGCTGCAAACTACCTCAATCAACCTTTTTAACCCTGTGGACCCCAAGCGATTTAACAAAAATGTACACTTCAAGACCAGCCACTTGTCATTTTTTTTTTTTTTCTGAAAACACATAGGATGGATTAGTAATGAAGGGGGAAAAAAACCTGCTCACCTAGGTCATTTAGGCGTCCTTGGGGGCGGGAGAAAGTCGCAGTTAACAAAGGGTGATGAGGAGGCAATATACTGGAAAATCACTCCCGCGTGCGCCCACACGCACACAACTGGACTTAGAGGGTTGCCAACCTAGTTTCCATACACATCTGAACCCTCTAGGTGCCATAGGACCAGAGTAATTAAGGATGATGCAACCATTGTGTTGCTGGGGTTTAGCGTTATATACATAGGCGACGCAAACGTGTGTCGCTGGTACTCAAGGGGTTAACTACCACATATCGTTCCTAAGCTGCATCTAAACGTTTAAATATAGCCAGAACAAAATATAACACACGTTGCTGGTACAAAAAGGGTTAACAAGTTAATTCCAGTCATTTGGTGTGTGTTAATCAAGGTGTGTGTCGTCAGTGTATCATAACTGTGCCTCATAATATTGTCCAGGAAGTACTGTCCACAACTGTGCCTTTAGAATATGTGATATATATATATATACTGTATTTAACACACACACATACACACACGTACACACAAACACATACACACACTATGGATAACTATGCCTACCGGTATATATATAATTGATCCATTACCAACATACCTACCAGCTGATTGTCAGTTTAAGCAGCAAAGAGACTGACTGATTGACTGACTGACTGACTGACTAAAGGATCAACCAAGAGCCTCTAATAAAACTCCACTACAGCTCCCGGGTAGAATGTATAGCCCCAGATAAGCCCCACTAATTCTATGTGTTCGGAAATACTGAAATGGTCGGCCGCTTGTGTAATCGTTACTGTTAATCACCCAGGTAGGCTTTTGTAATCCTCGTCGTGTTTGTGTGTAATGTGAATATCTTCTCTATTTACCTAATGGGTTTGCCAATTCGCATTTCGCACTTCCATGACCATTCATTTTTATTACAATTTAAAGCTACCATGATGTGTATATCGGGTGTGTTATCCATGCAAGATATCTCTGGAAACGAAATTATGAATATGAATGGCTATACATCAACTACAAAACTTCATATAATGGTTATTGATAAGCAGGTTAAATCCATAAATCAGCCCAGATAGTAACGATTGCAAAAAGGAAACATAGGGGGTCCACGAATTATTATGAGTGGGCTAGAAATATGGCATATGAGTCTACAAAGTGGCTACTCTATACTATACAGGTTACCACAATTTACTTCCCCGGATGGTAGGTCACAAATGTCCATTAACAACAGGTTCCTATTATAATGCTTGTTGAGCAGAGGCTTCGTGTACAACAGACGGCCCACCCTCTCGCTTAGTCAGTTGCTGTAAAGGTGCATATGTTATCGGAGTTCGATGGATAACTTACACGGAATTGGAAGACAAAATATATATATGGTAAGGAAGATAACTGTATTGATGAGGAGGATAACATAAAGATAAATATTCCCCAAATATGTAGGGAATATATTGAATGTACAGTTAAATAATCTATCATTTTAAGGTCCGAGTAAAAACAAACCAAACAATAATACAAATAAATCAATATCTAAACACATCTAATACTCCGACTGATACTATTGTATTAATTAGTGTATAAACGTTCAAGCTATCAATAGCTTCTAAGATCAAAGATTGGAAGGATATTTGGGTTATGAATATAGTTGTCATAAGAATCATGTGTGATGCATACAAATATTTATTAAGCCATCGAAAAAATACTACGCTTTCCCTATCGTATTCTATAATGCCTGACGTAATGAGTCGTATTTAATTAACGTAGGTTCAACAAATATATACAATATATGTCATGTGCTCTTGTCGGTTTGGTGTTGGACTCCTACGCTGCAGGCCAGGGCTCGAAGCCCGGCCTGGCCATACGTGAAACTGTTAAAATACAATCGAAATCTAATTATACAGCGTACCTTGATGAGAGACACAGATAAAGAGAGAGAGAGAGAGAGAGAGAGAGTTGCAAAGAACATTTAGTATCTTGTAGACCTTGCGATCCACTACACTCATTACAGAGTGTGCACAATACTATCTACTCTCGGAGGGAACTTTGTTCCAGGTAAAACATATTTTATATATGAAAAAGTTTCCACAAATACTAGTGCTGAACCTTTCCAATTCTAATTGCCAGCCATGGTTGCATGTTGTATTCATATTGAGGCTAACATTTTGCTATAATCCACATTGTCAAACCTATAAAGTATTTTAAAAACTTCAATGACCTGAACTTGTAGTCTGCGTGTCTTCAACGGAAAGAGATCAAGAGCTCTCAACCGGTCCTCATAGCTCAGCAATGAAATAAGCTTTGTAGCCGTAGCTTGTACTCTTTCCAATCGCTCTATATCTTTCCAGAGTGCTGGGGACCAGAATTGAACAGCATACTCCAGGACAGACGTATCCTTACCTATATACTTAAATTGCCCCTTAATATAGCCCAATATATTCTGAGCTTTCTTATCTACTTCAATGCACTGCTTGGACATTTTTGGCTCAAAGTCAGTCACATTCAGAGGCATTCCCAAGAGAGAGAGAGAGAGAGAGAGATTTTACTGATTGCAACACCGAGAGGAATTTTGTCTCCACACTTTATGACAGAGTATTCATATTGTTCATAGAGCCAATGTGGCTAAGCAGTACTGCACTTAACCCATACTGTACTGGAGGATACATTAATTAAAGTCCCCCCCAGTCCCAAGCAATGTGGCCAAAATGGCAAGATAGAACAACCTCCCACCTCAAAGGATAAAGGAATACTAGCTCTCCCAGCCTGCAGAGGGATGGATATAAGCTGAGAAATGTTGCCATATCTCTCGCTGGGACTGGGGAATGACTTATCTACTGACGGTTCCCTGTCATCGCTGGTATTGGACGGGTTAACTAGTGTGTGGAGGGTCCTGGTTTCACTCCCTGGCTTGTTGGACTTAAGGTTTATTGACCTACGGGTGCAGCTTTCCATGCCCTTAATAGGAATGGTGGCTGTTAGAGGTGCGGATAACAGTGTTGCATGTACACATGTATCTTTTAGTACCTGGTCAATATGGACAAACTGGTTACAGACTACATTCACATACACAGCCCCTCCAACGGTACAATAATATTATAAATGCACTTCCCACATTAAACACAGCAAGGGGCGCCGTTGAAATAGGCGTTAATCCCCGACTTTCTCCTGACCTGATCTGGGACCAACACAAAATTTCACAATACACCGAAACACCTGCTTTATTCGCTGAGCGATCACCAGCGCCAATGGTAGCAGTTATTCTTCACACCATTATTACTTACACTGCATTTCTCATTCTACACTGATACATTTTTGACTTGATAACAATATAATATATATAATCCCAAACTAAAATAGGCAGGCTCAAAAGATCTTAAAATTGACGAGTTAATGTCAATGTGAAGTCAGTCCTACCATCTCACTTTATATGTTTGTCATTCTCTCACGTACCATACATACGCTCCACATGTTCTAACCAACTCAAAATGTTCCCATTATACTCCTCAGCTCATCCACATTTACACCACAAAATTGTGTACTACCTCATTCGTATGTTTATCTCTTCATAACGTAAATTTAAATACAGTTTAATACAAATAAAACATAAATCAAAGCTGATGCTCTAGGCTAACTATGCTGTTATAAATGTGTGTGCTGTACTTTGTGTCAATAATTCATAAGGCAAATTATGATATCTTCCAATATGCTAGTTACCCATGAATGTATTTAAAGTTATTGAATTACTATAGGAAATAATATCCAGCCAAGGAAAAGGTAGCACATGTATAATTTAAATGAATGCTATGACTAACACCATATATTGGCCAGCATAAAAACCCTCAGGTTCACATTGGACAGAGAGGCTGGTGAAAATATACCAAATATCTTAAGGATGAAACATATTTACTGTAAAGTGTAGATAATATATTACTGTTTTCTGATTTGTGTAGTTGCAAGTGAAGCAACGTGGTGGAAGGAAATAGGAAGGATGAGTTCGCGAGCAAAGCAATCACAGTTGTCAGAGGGAGAGATAACGAGGTCAGGAAGGGAAAGGATGAAATAAATAGTGCAGAAATCAACTGCTGAAAAATAATGAAGAAGACGCCACGAATATTGAATACATATGGGTGAAGTGTTGTGAAATTGGAGAACATGTTAGAAGGCTAATGACAAATGTTACGATGTCGTAATCTTTAGAGTATGTAGTGCATTAGTTTTCGAATTAGATCGGAAATTACGAAGTCTAGAAAAGAGAGACTTTATTATTGGAAATACTTGTCCACATTTTAATAGACCAATCTACAATACCTATATAATAATAATCACAAACCCGTGATTTTGTTTAAAGAAAGTATGGACATGGGGAGACGTTTACACTTTAAAATGATATGGCAGCATAATGCTTACAGAGTATCAGTAGAATGCACAATACTCCTGAAATAAGTATTGTGTTATTAAGAAGATAACTTCAAAAACTAGCCTTGCAAGGAATTACCCTATTTGCATAAAGAGTACCAAAATGCATTGCTGCACAACTTAGCAGATTATGATACCAAGTTGACATATTTTACCTATATCAATATTACCTACATAAATATGCCTTATAGATCACATTTTTCTTTCTAACGCCATCTTCTAATACCATCTTTATAATGCCAATTTGGGTTTTATATTTTGACCGGCCTATGTTAACTAAAGGATTCATTAGTCCTACACTCTTCCACCTTTCTTCACCTGTTGATATGCACCATTGTTTTCTATTCTATAAAGCCGATGTCACACAAGAACTTTGTCCTGGTAATAGTTTGGATCAATTCTCTTCTTGTAAATTCAGAATTATTTTTTGTTCCTGTCTTAAGCCACCAAACATGTTCTAATTTCAGCGTAATTCCCGAAACCGATGTAAAAAAGCCACGATATATTGCGAGAACTAACTTGCTCCTAAAATATTGCCGGAAACAGCACTAATATGACATGTCGTTAATTAGGTGAAGTGCACGTCCGTACTAATTGTTCCCGTTGTTCTTGGGCCTTTACATTGTCAAAGGGTGTCTTTGAAGTATCACCAGTATTACCACTTAACCTAATTTGTCCAATGCTCGTTTGTAACTCAAGATCACCAATGTATTGGAGACATATCATTTATCAGTTTACGAATTAGCCAATATGTTTTGGGAAACATGTATCCTTAGGTACGAACTTAATATGGCCTATTTGTTTATCCTGTCTGAGCTCCTTTCTGTTTGTATTTTGTTTTATGTTATAAACCACGGGTTGATATATAAAATGCAACTGTTATTGAAGTGGTATATTTGTAAATATTTACAAATTGTTCATGCGACATATACAACAAGAGGTATCAGGAATGTATGAGACACAACTCAATTACAAGTAACCCGGGTGCCTTCTAAACTCTGTAAATAACAATAACTCAATGAATTTTCTCTGTACCCAATATGATAACACACCACTATAATGTGATCATCACAAATTGGTGTTGGTGAGATGAGGATTTAGTGCGTACACAAGTGTGTATCATGGCCCGGAGATTCATTATATTTATGACGTACACACTACACAAGTGTGTATCATGGCCCGGACATTCATTATATAAATGTTATGCCCTACACAAGTGTACATCATGGCTTGGACATTCATTATATTTATGACGTACACAAGTGTGTATCATGGCCCGGACATTCATTATATTTTTGACGTACACAAGTGTGTATCATGGCCCGGACATTCATTATATTTATGACGTACACAAGTGTGTATCATGGCCCGGACATTAATTATATTAATGATGTACACAAGTGTGCATCATGGCCCGGACATTCATTATATTTATGACGTACACAAGTGTGTATCATGGGCCGGACATTCATTATATGTATGACGTTGCTTCGATGTATGACCAATTTATATTGAAAGCCAACATGTATTATTCGTATCAGCATTACCTAATCCACACCATGGCTTGGTATTGTAACTTACGACTGTCCGTTTGTTTTAAACATGCACATGTTATAATTATTTAATAAGTTGCTATGGTATAAGTCGTTATGATACTTACCATGTCGTAACTTATGATCTCTTACAGTGTCTGGGTTTTAAAGAGAGTGTGAAGGCGAGTGGGTCGGTGCCGCCGCTTAGCTCATTAGCGACTAAATACAGGGAGGAGGTGGTCCAAAGGAAAGTTTTCTTTTGTATTCCTTTTGAATGAAATCTCTGCCTTGGCATACCATAATTAAGGTGCAAAGGATTAGAAAGGACATCAAGCAACAACAGGTATTGCGACCCCTCTAGGCTGCTTGTCCTCAAAAACACTGAAGATCAAGTGTCCAAACAGTGGTTTAGAGTGGTTAAGGGAACTTTGGAAAGGGAACTACTGCCCTGGCACTAATGTCCGTGGCAAGATTAGGATGTTAGTAGGGGACAGATGGGTTAGTAACATAACACAGTTATAAGTGATCTTTTGTATAAGTGGGAAAAAGAGGGTAACATCTTAGTAATTTATAAACGCAATAATCCTTGTTGAATCATTTACAAACAATCAGTCGCGGGTTTGAGGCAAGATAATTGTCTATGTGAAGTTTAAATGAATCAATGGTGCTGCAGTCTATAACGTCTCGGGGAAGCCCATTCCACAAGTTGTCAGGAGTAGGGCCTGTCAGCACCTAAATGAAGCCAGGGAGCATTCAGATCTCAGGGGGGAAGAGATAATTTTCCTCTACCTGGCCTGAATACCTATGCAAAATTTAGGTGTTCACTGCTGCGTCAGGGTTGTCGGTGAAAAGGGCATGCTGGTACATCGGCTGCAGGGAGACGGTAGGCCGGTGTGGTTCTGGCGAGGGAGGTAGGTGGGAGATCAGCGTAAATGACGTTCGGATTCGTCGAAGGATCCCCCCTAGAGTCCAATCAGAACCCACACGTGTCGGGTTCATAGGAGCCCCGGGGTTGATGGAGGTAGAGATCCGGTCCTCCAATCCGCGGATGGCCTGGCTGCGTGACGTCACATCTGGCACGTTCGTTTTCCGAAGGCGCCGTGCCGTCTCTTGGGGGAGTGGGGGAGATTGGGGGTTTGTTTATGGTTTGACTGGGGGGGGGGGGACTGTGGCCGCGTTTTCTCTGTTGATTGGGCCGGAGGGGACACTTAAGAAGGTAGGTACACATGGTTGTACTCGGGGTTGAGGTTGTACGGATGGGATGTTGGATGAAGGTGGTACCAGAGGTTGGGGTTGCCGGGGTTGTGACATTCCGGCAAATTTTGATATGACACTACTCTCGCCTCTCCTGAAGTCATGTCCTCGTAGCTGGAGGTTATATTTCTTCTTTGTTGAGGTGGAGGATGTGGGGCCTAGGTGCTGGAGGAAACGGTACTACCTCTGTGTATGCGGGCCTAGGATGCCCTCCCTCCATACCACGATGAGGGTCGACGGCTGATGTTCTCATTGAATGGCATCCAAGAGCTGAGCGGGATGTTTCAGCCTTTTCTTCTTCCCCGTCCCCGAAATCCAAAGCACAAATCTGACAAACTTTTTTGGCGACTGTAAGTGTGGAGGTTTTGTCGGTGTGGGGCCTGGAGGTCGACTGATGACCTTTGACCTGCTCCCCTGGCTTTTATGGACCTCTGTGGACGCAATAGTAGCATTAATCCCTAAACTGAGTGGAGGGATGGAGACTCTGCCGTAGTGTGTAGTTGTGTTAGTTGGGATGACTTCTTGTAGGCTTGGTGGGGGTGAGGGTGTTTGTGTGTTGGAATTTTTAATTGACTTTACACCTATGATTCCTAGATAGTATGTACAAAGGAGAAAACAGCACATACTCGTACAGGTACCGTTAGAGGAAAGGAGAGATGACCTCAAGCAAGGGTTTACTAAATCGAAATATATATGAATATCGAAAGAAGATATACTGTACACAAATGATGATGATGGTAGGAGGAAGTAACACAGAGGAAGGAGAGAGGAAAGACGGTATTGAAGAGTTAAAGGTTATGACCAATACAGATGGAGGGAGATTGTGAAGAGGTATAGCAGATAGAAAGTTGGTTAACACCTTACGATCGGGCTAGGCGGTATATTTGACCGTGCCGCACAGCGGGTTTTTCTTACCATAAATGGGGTTGATTCCGTGCTCTTTTTCATGCATAAACAAGACCCAGAGCGTAATACTAGTATGTATCCCTGAAAGGGCGTAAATTGAGCTTTCCAATGACACCCGAACCATCCTTCTACGATCACTGGTTGTCTTGCAACCGAAGGGCAAAATCGCTAAAATATGGTAATTTCTTTATATAATTACGTATGTAGCGAGGGAGTGAGAGTGGATGAAAGTGGAGTAAATCTCAGTAGGTCCACGGCGGCCGTGGCGAGCGGTCATGAGGTAACCCATGCTCCTCCAGTCACTCGTCTCTCTCTCAGAGCCAATATTGCGCCAAAATTGCACTCTGACTTAAGGCGGGCCCCGCCACATAGTCCAAATTTTTCGATTCGGACTTAAGTCGGGCCCCGATCTTTAAGGGTTAAGGTTTCTGGAAGATTGAGAGAAGCTCCTACACATACCTGTGTAAGAAGTCGTAGTGAGGAATATAAACTCATGGCATGTATTAGTAAGGGCATGCTGTGTGTGTGTGTGTGTGTGTGTGTGTGTAATTTTGTCGGATAAGGGTGATCAAGATTATGCAAGATATTTTCACAATAGATACACAGATAAAATAGTTACAGATTGTAGTATGAAATGTTTTCGTAATCAAGTTTTGGGGATTATCGAGGTAATAACTGACGACGACAAAATTCCCCCTCCTGCTTTAGAAAATATATAATCATCTTCATGTTTGTATTTTGCTGTGCCTTTACGTATCAAAACAATATATTACCAACATCACCTTACCATTAACATGTCCGTGGACATAATTAGTGAACTATGGAATAAGTGATATGCATAATTGAATTAGGGGAACCGTTAATAATGGTTTTATGATGGAATGATTTGTATTATAGCTAGCTCATAGATATATGATTACATAGAGTTCACAAAAATAGACAAATGACACACAAGCAGATATTGTTGATAAGATAATATTGCGCCTGTATTTATAATACGTTTGTGACAAACGTTGGCGTTCATTTGGTAAAGTGTATTTTTTGTTAATCTAAAGACAACTTTAAACTTAACCGATTAGTTTCATTGTCAATCATTATTGTGTTGCATAAATGTTGCTATCTGCAGAATAGAGTATCAAATCATCATTAATTTACGATATAGTAATATCAATAATGTGCCAAATTTGCTCTACCAACTTGTTAATGCTCTGACAAAACAAAGCGAAACTTGTGCTTCGAAATCGATGTAAGTTGGGGTCAACATAAAGGGCAAAAAGAGCTGTGAATCTCATAAATAAGTGAGAACAAATGTACTGAAATACAACAGAGAATGGTATCTAGATTAATATGGTGATACAGATGAATAGATATTTTACTAATCAAAATAGATAAGTAAGCACATTGAGATGGATATAGGTTAAAGAAAGAAAGATAGAATTGCGAGTTGATGTGTACAAGAGAATATCCGGAAACAATATATATGGCAAACCGGTGATATGCACATGTTTACTGTTCACACTAACGCGTTTTAGTATCTATCGGTTTTTGTAATAGATCAAAATATTGGCTCGGAATGCTCAAGAGGCATTAAGTAGTATCAACTTGTTTATGTGAGAGCGAAGTTTGAAGTGAATGTAGACACGAATAAAATATCGACATAAATGTAGATGTGTACTGACATAATGCAATATCTTATAAGCTTGAACAAATGGGATAAATATAATAAAGGCATTTATTCTTCACTTCACTCCTTAACCCTTCCGGCCTGGGCTGCCTTACAAAAGGACGGAGCTCGTATCCGGGCGATCTGGCTGAAAAACAACAAAAGTAAACTAAGGCTAATCTCGCTTAATATACTACCTAAACTAATGAAACATATGTCAACATGTGCGCCTTACCTTGCCGCGTAGAATAGGTTTAAGTAGAGCTCTCTAGCTCAACTGGTTCCGGAGTTATGGCGATGGAAGTGGAGGTAACGTTTGCCACATATTTTCCTCGGCGTGTCCGAACACTCAACCGCGGCCCCGGCTACGATGCCCAGTTGCACTCGTCGCTCCACCCGCAATTATTCCGGGAAGCGATTTGATAGTGTTTTATTGTTTATTATGGCATTTATTATAGTTATTATGTTATTTTCACTCAATAAAGTTATTTTCATGAAGATATTTGTGTCTATGTCACTTATTACTTAGTTTTATTATTATTATTATGATTATAGTGTCACTTTAACTGGACTTTGATAATTGATAATGTAATTTTCACTTATGTATTGTTAGGTAAGCTAATAATATATATAGTGTCACTTTCACTTGTTCATATTGTTATGAAGGCACTTATTATTACTTATGTGTGTCTCTTTCACTTATACTTAGTTTTATTAATATAGTGTCACTTTCACTGGACTAGGCTTATTGATAGTGCAATTTTCACTTATTTATTGCTAGAAATAAATATTTTATTGTCACTTTCACTTGTTCATTTTGTTATGAAGGAACTTATTATTACTTATGTGTGTCCTTTTCACTTATACTTAGTTATATTATCATTCTTAGCCTACATTTGAGTGTCACTTTCACTGTTGTCACTTTCACTTCAAAAGTTTATTAGAGTGTGGAAGTCGTTGAAAGCAGGTGCCAGCACACAGTCCCACTCGACACTCGAGGCATTCCCAAGTGGTTTTTGTGGCTTTGCGGGGTCTTCTAGTTGTGTGGCTGCACACATGGCACCTCTTCTGCATTCTGGCTCTAGCATTTGGACCCTGGAAAGGAAGGGCGTTGAGCTGGTGCTTCCTGAAAAATTCAGCACACCCCGTTCTGTCCAGCTGGCCTGGTCCTGTAGTGGCCTCCCTGGTGTACCCGCATGTTTAGCCAGGAGCTCAAGTCCATTTCATTATCCATTTCTCCTTTCTCAGAAATCTCCATCTTAGGAGATTTCAACGTACACCACCGCCAATGGCTCTCCTCTCACACTACTGATCCACCTGGTGAACAAGCCTACGTCTTTTCTATCATAAATGACCTAGAGCAGTTAGTTCAGCAACCCACCCGTATCCCGGATCGCATCGGAGATCGGCCCAACATTCTTGACTTGTTTCTAACTTCTAACCCTTCTTCTTATACTGTCGATCTTTTCTCTCCTCTGGGCTCCTCCGACCATAAACTTATCTCTGTCACCTGTCCTATCTCTCCAGTACGGCCACCCGATCCTCCTAGCCGGCGGCGCTTGTGTGCTTGGCGCTGCCGACTGGGAGGCTCTCCGGCAGTACTTCTTTGATTTCCCATGGAATGATTTATGCTTCCGTGGCCGGGGACCCTCGGAGAGTGCTGAACGCATTACCGAGGTAATCCTATCGGGCATGGAAGCATACATTCCATTCTCTTTCTCTCAGACTAATGCTAAAAAATCTTGGTTTACTCACGCCTGTTCTACTGCTGTCCGCAATAAGGAGGAAGCATTCAAACGGTACCGACGCCTTAAAACTCAAGACTCTCATTCTTCATATGTTTCTGCCCGGAATCAAGCCAAATCTGTTCTTTGACTTGCCAAACACTCTTTCATCAATAATAAATGCACTGAACTATCCAACTCTAGCTCTTCCCAAGCTTTCTGGTCTCTAGCCAAAAACCTCTCCAACAATTTCTCTTCCTCGTCTTTCCCTCCCCTTTCCCACTCTGATGGCACAACCATCACTTCTTCCTCTGACAAAGCTAAACTCTTCGCTCAAACTTTTGCTAGAAACTCCACCATGGATGATTCCGGTGCTATTCCTCCCTCTCCGCCCTCCTCTCTCTTACTTATATCTAATATCCTAATCTCTTCTAAAGATGTACTTTCTACCCTCTCTGGGCTTAACACTAATAAGGCGTACGGTCCGGACGGTGTTGCTCCTGTTGTTCTCAAAAACTGTGCTTCCGTGCTGACTCCCTGCCTAGGCAAACTCTTTCGTCTCTGTCTATCCTCTAACGTCTTCCCTTCATGCTGGAAGTTTGCTCACATTCAACCTGTCCCAAAGAAGGGTGACCGCTCTCAACCCTCCAAGTATCGTCCAATTGCTCTCATCTCTTGTCTTTCTAAAGTTTTTGAAACTATTCTAGCTTCCAAATTTCTTAAGCATTTCTCTTCTCATAATCTGCTCTAAGATCGCCAGTATGGCTTCCTTAAGGGTCGCTCTACTGGTGATCTTCTTTCATATCTTACTAACTCTTGGTCTTCCTCCTTTCAGGACTTCGGTGAGACTTTTTCTATTGCACTAGACATATCGAAAGCCTTCGATAGAGTCTGGCATAAATCTTTAATTTCTAAACTACCCTCCTTCGGTTTCTATCCCTCCATCTGTGCCTTTGTCTCTAATTTCCTTTCCGGCCGTTCCATAGCCGCGGTTGTGGACGGCCATTGTTCACTTCCTCACCCTATAAACTCCGGTGTTCCTCAGGGCTCTGTCCTATCTCCTATTCTCTTTCTAATTTTTATAAATGATCTCCTTAACTGTACCTTAATTCCCATCAATTCATACGCAGACGACTCAACCTTACACTACTCCATTAGTTTTTCAGAACGCCCCAGCCAGCAATTCCTCAACGACAAACGTAATGAAGCCATAGAACTCTTAAATTCTGATCTAAATACTATTTCCAATTGGGGCTGAGAAAACCTTGTTAACTTTAATGCTTCCAAAACCCTATTTCTCCATCTATCTACCCGTCAGGATCTCCCAGCGGACTATCCCTTATTCTTCAACAATACAAAAATCAACCCTTCATCTTCTCTCAATATTCTTGGTGTCTCTTTTTCTTCTGCTCTCATTTGGAAGGACCATATTACCAGTCTTGCTAAGGCAGCCTCCCAGAAGCTGGATGTGCTCAACCGCCTTAGGGGGTTCTTTTCCCAGCACAGCTTCTTGCTCTGTACAGGGGCATAGTGCGCCCTTGTATTGAGTATTGTTCACATGTGTGGGGAGGTTCCTCTCACACCGCTCTTCTAGACAAAGTTGAAAGGAAGGCCTTTCGTATCATTAACTCCCGTCCACTCACCAACTCTCTGCAATCTCTCTCTCTCCGCGCAATGTTGCATCTCTCTCGCTATTCTATCGCTACTATAATAATCAGTGTTCCTCAGAGCTATCCCAGTGCATACCACCTCCTTTACGTAGGGCACGTGGTACCCGTCTTGCATATCAATCCCACCCCTACTCTGTGCAATTCTCCAACCCAAGAGTGAAACGTTACTCTCAAACTTTCTTCTACTCAACAGCTGAGCTCTGGAACTCTCTCCCAGAATCAGTCTTTCCCTCTTCCTATGACTTAAATTGCTTCAAACTCCGTGTGTCCAGGCATTTTGGCTCGACCATCCCTTGATTTTGGCCCTGTCACTCTTTCAACTATGGGGGAGGCACTGGCTATAGGCAGTAATGCCTTTTGCCTCCCTCAATCACATAGACAAAAAAAAAAAAAAAAAAAAAAGTATCACACCTGTTTGTGGAACTTCCGCAGGGACTTGTACTTATTGGCTCCTGGAGTCCTCAGACAGTAGATGTTGTAGGCATTGAGGACCGACATATCTACCGTATGCAGGATAAACTTCTTGTACCACCTGCAAGATGTTCGCAGGCAGTCGATGAAGCTCATCTGCATGTCGGACTTGTCGATGAGGCGCATGTTGATATTGTAGTCCAGGACAGCAGCTGGTTTCTGGACGGGGTTCTTGGTTCTTCGGTCCACCTTTCCTGTGGCGACCATCTGGGCTTTGTGGCATGTGGTGAGGAGGTTGACCTTCCGCTGGTCATGCCAGTGGATGGAGAGGATGGGGCCACTCTTCTTGTGGAAGATGTCCGTCTTCTTCGTCTTGGTTGGGTAGCCTGGCATGCCCTTCCTCTTGGCCTTGACTGTGCCGACAGTTCCGGTCTTGCGGTCATGGAGGTACTTGGTCAGGATAGGCGACGTGTAGTAGTTATCGGTGTAGAGGATGTGGTTCTTATGGAAGTTCCTCTCCATCATCTTCTTTACTACAGCGCCGCCAAAACCAATGTGGGGTCAGTCTCAATTTTGCCACCACTGCCGCTGTAGACCACAAAGTCCAGCACATACCCCGTCAAACAGTCGCAGAGGACGAAGAAGTTGATACCGAAGCGGTGTCTCTTGGACGGGATATACTGTCGGAAGTGCAGCCTACCACGGAACAGGACCAGAGACTCGTCGAGGCACATATTCTGGAAAGGAATCAGGTAGGTGGTGAACCGTTGACGTATCATGTCATACAGCTTCCTGATTTTCCATAGTGTGTCGGGAAGGTGGACATGCATGTTGATGGTCAGGTGGAGATACGAGAGGATGTCAAAGTACCTGTCCCTGGACATGTACTTGCCAAATGCTGGAGTCGTTATGAGGTCGCCAGTGATCCAGTAGTCTGCCAGAACGTGCTTCCTTATATGTGTCATCAGCATTGTGAGTGCCAAGAACACATATAGTTCTGTCACAGTGACAGCTCTCCATGCCACCATCTTGGCACTGGTCTTCCTCCCAAGAAAGTTGGCACAGATAGCATGGTAGTTATTTGTCTCTTCGACGAAGTATTCCATGACTTCATTGTCATAGAAGCCACAGAAAAGTTCACTGAGGGTAGCATCTGGGCCACAGGGATATGCTGGTGACACCCCGGAACCAATCTGTACCTCATCAAAGGCAGAACAATCTGGCTCAAAATCCGCCCCATCTGTCCACACAAACAGGTCGGATGCTCGAGCACGTGTAGCTGCAGCAGGCACACGCCCTGGACACCCTGGTACACGCCCTTGCCCACGTGGACGCCCTGCACGCCCATGCCCAGGCCCCGGCCCAGGGGCATCGGCGTCGCCAGGCTGACCATGCCCACGACCTCGCCCTCGAACTCGTCTTGTTGGGACTTCCTCTTCCTCTTCCTCCTCCTCCTCCTCCTCCTCAGGCGACGTCATGTCATCTGGGGCAATGTTGAGCTTGTCAGCATCCTCTTCAGGAGACAATTCGGGTGAAGAAGTGACCGGGCGTCGGCGGCGTGGGGCGCGGGAGGCTGCGGGAGGTTCTAGAATGGGAGCCTCAGCCTCGGGAATTGGGCTCTTTTTGCGGCAAGGCGAGGGCTTCTCCGCAGCAAATAATTCTCTGCGGTGTGGTGAGGGCTGTGGCACACCACTAATAGCACTTGTACAGGCCCTTTGGTCATCCTGAGGGAGAGATGAAGCCGAGGGGTGTGGGTGACCCACGCGGCGTCCCATGGTCAAGGCGTCGGGACAAAGGAATGCGGGTGGTTGCTAGACCAGGGTCGGCGTCAGTATCACTGTCTTCCACTTCCCTAACCTTTTCTGCTGCTGCCCTGCATGCTTTTTTACCTGCACTTTTCACCAAAGATTGTTTATAGAAATATTTACCCACTTTCAAGGGCGTACGGGCAGGCAAAGGGGAAGGTCCTGGGCTAGGGCTAGGCCTAGGCTGACCTAGCAAAGATGGCGACGGGGTAGGCCTAGGTTCTAGTACACTTGGAAGTTCAATGGCACCTTCCTGAAACACTTCCACATCAGGATCATCACTACTATCTCCCCCTCAAATAAATCTACACTATCGTCATCTCCAAAGCCAACGAAATCGTCATCTTTGCTTGCACTTATAAATTGTTCTTTGTCCACCAAACTTTCGCCATTGCTCACTTCAATGGCAAAAAGTTCTCGCTGTATAGCACTAGCACTCAACAAACGTTTCACTTTCTTTCGTTGAGCTTTCTTCTCGGTTGCAACAGGCGTCGAAGTTGCGAGCGGGGTAGCAGTGGGGCGCGCGGGAAGTTGCAGCGAATCAGACGCGTCGGAAGAATTTTTTTCGGTATAACTCGGTATGGCGGCCACGGAGGAACTGATAACGTTAGTAGTTGAGGCGTGGTGGCGCTGCGATCGCCCCTACAAAGTCAATTTTGGCCGCGCGAATTTCAAAGCACGCTTTCAAGCACAGGGCTTTTATAAGGACACCCGGGTACCGGCCCATCTGCCGCGCCGTCCTTTTAAAAGGACACCCGGGCTGGAAGGGTTAAATGCTTATTTATAAAGCATATTGAGGTATGGTAAATCAATACTAATAATACATAATAAAGAAGTGCATGTACAAACAAGATGGGGATATTAATGAGGTGCTATCATGAAAACGTAAGCTCTTCTCAAATTCAAGCAAAATTAAGTAAGCTTTTCTGAATTATACATTTATTGCAATACCTAAAGATAAAATGGTTCCACAAACACAGTATAATTATATGGCGTTATCCTGGTACCCGTTTCCGTCCAAGCCTTAAACAATTGAATATGAACACACAGTTAAAACATGTATTTATTCGTACAACTTACAGTATATTCGACACAAACATTTCAGGTACAATACAAAATATCCACAATATATTGAAATATTCAACACATTTATTTTGAAGGTTTATGGTACGAGACATTTATAATATACAATGTTTACATACATGTTAATACTTAGAGTGATATGGTTGCATGCATTAAATTAATATTGACACTAACGGTGTGAAATCAATTATTTGCAAAAATGTGCCATGTTATGGTTACAGTGGCATATACAGTATACTACAGTATATTGTCTTCTAAATCAATGCCGTTCCAATTTACTAACTATAGTTCATTACTAACCCTTCATGTTCCTATTTTCAGAAAGTGAAAATTACCATTGGCAAAAAATAATATCCCAAACACTCTAAACAAAAACACCTAACTGGTCTCCAACGATCGAGAGTGGTTTAATGGAGGCGCTTAGTGCTCGTACCAAACTGACCGTTAAGCTAAAGAAGGCTAGACGCTACCAACTTAATGAGAGAGAGAGAGAGTTACAAGGAGCTATAAGGAATTATTATGTTCTCTTCACTAACCAACTTTACTCCTAAACTCGATTAATGAAATTAACAAACACATGTGGCCGTCCGGGGATTCGAAGCTAGGATCCTCACACCGAAAATCAACACACTTATGCATTGCACCACGAAGACAGTTAAAGAATACTACATAAGCCTACGATGTATTATGCAGTTTCTCATCCTGCATACCAATCTAAGCATGTACAATATCCCAACTGCACTATCGGAGGCTATGCATAGGTGAAAGGAAATAATAATTAATGGGGCACTTAACCCTAGGGAAGGCCTCTCGATAAACTACAACTGAACCTGAATGAATTATTATGTTTTCTCCACTAACCAACTTTACTCTTAAACTCGATTAATGAAATTAACAAACACATGTGGCAGTCCGGGGATTCGAACCTAGGATTCTCACACCGAAAATCAACACACTTATGCATTGCATATCTCAAAGACCTTGCGGTCCATTCCGAGGAGATACTCGAAGTGAAAGGAGAGAGACGGTTTAGTGCACTTCACTCATTACAGAGTGTTCAAAATACTATCTACTCTCTTCTTGAACTGCTCTACTGAAGAACTGTTTACAACTTCTGAGGGCAGTTTGTTCCAGGTAGAATAGATCGTATACTGTATGTGAATTTTTGTCCACAAATAATAGTTCTGAACCTTGTCAATGCTAATTTCCAGCCATGGTTGCGTGTTGTATTCATATTGAGGCTAAACATTTTGCTATAATCCACATTGTCAAACCCATTAAGTATTTTAAAAACTTCAATGAGCTGACCTCGTAGTCTGCGTGTCTCCAACGGAGAGATTAAGAGCTCTCAACCGGTCCTCAAAGCTCAGTCTTCTAATTGATGGAATAAGGTTTGTTGACCTAGCTTGTACTCTTTCCATTTCTATACTTAAATTGCCTCTTAAGTTATCCCAGTAATTTCTGAGTTTTCTTCTCTACTTCAATGCACTGCTTAGAAAACTTTAGGTCACTGCTAATCAGAACAACCAAGTCAGTCACTTCCAAAGGCATTTCTAATAGCGAATAGTCTGGCTTGGGGTTTGCTTGGCCGATATGCATCACCTTGCACTTTTCCAAGCTTAGGGGCATCTGCCATGTCTCCGACCATTCACCCAGCCTGTTGAGGTCCATCCTGAGCTGTTCAACCCCTGTGGGGTCCTTCACATTCTTTCCAAGCTGTATGTCGCCTGCAAACTTAGAGATCACACTCAACAGACCAATATCGATTTAATTTATATTTGATAAACAGAATAGGGCCAAAGACAATTCCCTGTGGAACTCCAGAAGTGACTGGAGTCCACTCAGAGGAAACACCATTGATTACTACTCGTTGTTGTCTACCTGTTAGCCAACTTTCTATCCAATTTGTGGCCTCTGAATTGATTCCTAGTGCTCTCACTTTTGACATTAGCCTGCAATGAGGCACATTATCAAATGTGTTTTTGAAAATGTAAGTAAAGGATGTCTATGGCTCTACTTTTGTCATACTCACTCAGCATTTTGTGGAAAAAATAAGACATGATCGCCTGAATCCATGTTGGGATTCTGTAATTAAATTGTGGATTTCTAGGTAGTCAACTATCTTGGCTACTAGTATCCCTTCTAAGAGTTTGACTATCATAGCAGTCAAGCTAATTGCCCACTTGCGAGTTTCTGGCTATAAGGAAGTTAGAGCTGTAGACATCGATGGTAAATAGAAATGCAATAATTATGTAGGCTTCTAATGGCTAAAGAGTATGTTGAATTGGGTTTTATGTATTTATAAATCTACTAAAACCGCATTTTAATAGGTAATTCTGCTGAATATCAACATCTACAGGTCCAACTTCCTTATAGAACGAAACACGCAAGTGGTCAATTGGCCGATAATTCTTGGGACACTCATGATCCCCCTTTTTAAAGATTGAGAGAAAGACAGAGAAAGAGAGAGAGAGAGAGAGAGAGAGAGAGAGAGAGAGAGAACTGAGGTAAAAAGAGAACAAACACAGTAAGCTCTGGCAACACACCAGTCAAATAAACCACACACAATTAAGTGTTTGAAACAAATATATCAACTTAATATAGCGAATTATTTAACCCACTTAGTCCCAGCTAGTTTAGAATAAATGTACCACCAGGGTCAGGTATTGACTTTCCAGGAACAATAGGGACTGGGTTAGGAATGAAGGAAAAATCACAAAAAAACGATCCCTTAGGTCAAAAAGGGGTCCTACGGTGTGCCCGAAAGTCGATTTTACAAGAGGGGAAAATTGAAGGCAAAAACACACAAAAACAGGTTTTTGCGCGCTCACACGCACGCGGTTGGACTTTGAGAGTTTTCAACCATCGGCATGGTTGCGTGGGATACTTACACAGTTCCCATACAAATCTGAGCCCTCTAGGTGCTCTAGGACCGGAGTAATTAAAAAAATAAAAATAAAAAAAATAACCGGGACGACATGTTGTCATCGCTGGGGTTCAGTGGGTTAATGACCAGTTATCACTTCCTCAAATTTACCTTCTGACGTCGAGTATGGGATTAAATATTATATTATTTTGCCTCCTCACCTTATATTTGATTATACAAGATAATATAAGATTACACATATATATATATATATATATATACTGTATATATATATATATATATATATATATATATATATATATATATATTATATATATGTATATACCGGTATATATATATATATATATATAATGCTCTAAGCAATATCAACATTACATAGAAAGAAGTACCGAAATGTTTGGAGAAACTTAAGTCAAACAAATCACCTGGACGAGACAGAATCTCACCTAGAGTTCTAAAAAAAAGCTAAACGTGAGCTCTCCAAACCACTGACATTGCTTTTTTAATAAATCCTTGCAGTATGCCTAATGAGTGGAAGCCTGCTCACGTAACACCGATATTAAAATAAGGCAGCAAATATTTACCTAGTAATATCGTTCAAGTAGCTTAAACCTCAGTCGTCTGTAAAATGATAGAAACACTCATAAAAGACAGACTCGTAAATCACTTAGAGGAAAATAACATACTCAAAGATACTCAGCATGGCTTCCGGTAACAAACTTTCCTGCTTGACGAACCTCTTAGATTTCTTCTACGATATCATCAACCTATATGACTATAGTAAAGTTGTAGATATTATATGCCTTGACTTTCAAAAGGCTTTTGACAAAGTACCCAACAAATGTTTAGTGATAAAATTAAAAGTGCATGGAATACAAGGGGGAGTGTTGAGATGTATGGAAAATTGGCTCAGTGAAAGAAAGCAAAGGGTAGTCATAATAGGTAAAGCATCAAAATGAACCAAAGTAACTAGCGGGGTACCCCAGGGATCGGTTCTAGGGCCAGTTCTCGTCCTAGTTTATATAAATGACATAGATGAGGGCCTCACCTGTACAATCTCAAAGTTTGCAGACGATACCAAAATTGCAAATACTGTACTCTCAAACGAACATGTAGAACATAATATTATGCAAAATAACATAGATAAGCTGTCATGTTGGGCTCAAATTTGGCAAATGAGTTTCAATGCGGATAAATGTAAGGAATTGAAAGAGCAAATTATTCAATGAATGGCACTCAGCTTAAGAGTGTAGACAGATAAACTGATTTGGGAATACCAATATCGAGTAACCTAAAACCCAGTTAACAATGTTCAGAAGTTGTTAAGCAGGCAAATCAAATAATTGGCTTTAGAGGCAGGTCATTCAAGCATAAATCCAAAGATGTAATCTTCACACTCTACAGTTTCCAACTCCGTCTTCTTCTGGAATATTGCGTTCAATCTTGGTGCCCCTACTACCAAAAAGATATTAATAAACTTGAATGAGTTCAACATAGTTACCAAAATTATACCTAATCTAAGAGAGAAACCATACGAGGAGTGTCTTAGAGAATTAAGTATATTTCCTTTAACCCAGCGTAGATTAAGAGGTGACCTAATTCATTTCTCCAAAATCATCAACGGCATCGATAATATGGACTGTAATAAGTACTTTACGATCGACCAATCAAACTACACGCGGGGAAGTAGTTGCACATATTTTGGTAAATTATTTAACTCGCACGAGTCTAAGAATGTCTTCTTCAATCGAGTTGTGAACTTGTGGAATGGGGTTCCTTGAGATGATATAGAGAGCACCACTGTTGATTCTTTTTAACATTGCCTAGACAAGAACCTCGCCTTAACCCGGGAACTGCGGGAAGACTCTTAAGAGTTCCCCCGGCGGACTGTGGGAAGACTCTTAAGAGTCAGGGAAAACAAAATCCATTTAAAACTCCCCAAAACATTTTTTGTTTTGTATTGCCCCTGGGCCATGCCAAATATCACTCCTCCACCTCCCCTCCTTCCCCACTTTCCTCCCCTCCTTCAGTTATCACCTATTTTCCCTGTTATTCCCTTATTCTGTGGTATATTTTTGTGCTAACATTAGCGAGTTGCAAGCAGGGCATTGTCATCACTGTTAGCAAGCGAGTGCAAGAGAGAGAGAGAGAGTATCGATCGACAGTGTCTCTCCAGATGTGGGGAAAAGTGGCGGGAAAGGAGGTTGCCTCAGCCATACATTATGTAACTCCCGGCCTGTATCGTCGATTTTGATCATCCAAACGCTGTTTCTACTTGTTTTATTGTTGTAACAGGTTAATACCTTTATAATCAACCTATAATAGGCGCATATGGATAAGTATTAATGCTATTTATGGTAAAATAACGATGTTAGTGATGGAAACAGCTCAAATACGTGCACACAGGCAGTGGTGTCTCATACCCCCCATGCGCACTTCAGAGGTTAAACCCGCAACTGATTGCATTTGTAAATGAATTACTTTTTCTGATATATTGAGGATCACTTATAGATGTGTTATGCTATTAACCTAAATTGACCCCTACTAGCATCTCCTTACCCTACCAAGGACATTGGTCTTAAGGCAGTGCTTTCCTTTCCAATTGTCCGTTACCCACTCTGAACCACTGTTGAACACTCTGAACAGCAGTGTTTTGGAGGGCAAGCAAACTCGAGGGGTCGCTAGATCTGTTGTTGCTTGACTTTCTTTGTAAATAAGACTTTGCACTTACTGAAAGGGTTTAGGTTAGCGATATTTCGCTAATCTAACAAACGTTTGTAACACCGAAATAATTTCGTTTATTTCAAGTCAAATTCAGTCAATCATGCACACGTCCTGGCAGCAGACAGGTGGACTCATCTACTACTCTTTTTCATATTTATTGTATGTGTAAAATTTGGCTTCGATTGTTACACTCATTAGCTTTGTAGGTTTGTCAACTTTGAGTTTAGGCCACATTCACTCGTTTATGCTTGTTTCACCCATCATTTTCCTTGAACTTCAAAGACCTTCTCTCTTGCGTTTTCTTATTAAATTCGTTTGGTAATAAAGCCATACTTAGCTATATGTAGACTTTGAAAAATACATTCTTCATGAAAAATTAAAAAAAAACACTACTTTTTACCATCTTCACAAAACAAAATCGACACTAAAACAAGTTCAATTAAATTTGATCATTATCAAGAAAGCATTATAGACGAAAGAAGATAAAGTTGTAATATATGTTCAGGATAGGAATAGATATAGAAGCAATCTACTGTATATATAATCTTCATGATAATTCATATTGATATATATTTATGCATTTGGTCCTGTTTGTATATTAGGTTATTTATTATAGTCGTTGTTTTCTTTCTTGATTGCAAATTTTGTCTCCTCATGTATGCCTTCCGTCTATTTTATATCCTCGCCTCCGTTCATCCATCACTCTTTCCCTAGATTCTAATTGTCCACAATACCCTTCTCCCCTCCCTCCTTCCTCAGCTGGTACTCCGTTATTATCTTCATAACTGAGGTGGAATATATTAGTGTCGTCTATCAAATTGTCAGGTGGCTCTGGAGGTGAAGGCTTGGATTAATGGTGGGCTATATATATTGATTCTAGTGGAGTGTAGTGAACCTTATTCTGTTGGTTATCACAAATAGCATGTTCACCACTATATGTTACAAATGTGCTACATATTATATCACATATAAATATGATCACTAGACATTACATCTACCACCGTTTGCAATACATTATAGCATTATGGATTTACTCATGAAAGGGGTTGAAATAGGGGGAGTTATTCCCCCGCCAAAAGCGGCTTTCTATTGTCTTTTCTAGCGGATGCAGAAAGGATTGGGGTCTCGTCATGTGGTGATGGGCTGGTCTATCAGAATGAGAATTGAGCATTTCCTGCCAGACCCATAGCTTACTCTGACTGTTCCTTTTACTTATATATTCACTTGCTTTTAAGTGACTGCGTCTATTCCGAGGATTGACCTCTCTACTGCCAAACTAGAGGTTGGCAGATTTGTTTTGTTTTGTTTTTGTTCTATATTCCAACTTTACTCCTTCTCGGGCATAGGCTAAGAGCCTGTACTTTCAACCGCTCAACACGGTGAAGCCCGTGAGGTCTCGTTCCAGTATTGGGAGTGAGACACGTGAAGCACTTAGAACTGAAACCAGCCTTTTACCATCTGGCCTTCACATATATATGGATATGCTTCACTTTCGTGCTTCACTGTCTCATCCCCAACTCTCGGAGCCTCATTCTCAGAACGCCACCTATTGAGCAATTAACTCACTGTGAGCCAAAGCGTCACAGGGGGAGATTGTAGGCACAAATCGAGCAGGGCAATACCCAGGGGAGGCCTATAGGCATTTGATAAGGAGTTGCTGAAACTCATGTTTCATTTGTCTGGTTTCCCTTATTGTTTTTGTTAGTGCCTCACCTACACAGAGTGATCCAGCTAGCTCTCACATACACATCCAACTCCTATCTTCCCTACACTAAATAAGCACACCACACTTTGCTTCTGCCACAAAAAATATAAATAATAATAATAATAAAGTAGACGTGCCGTTTTGCCCAAAATCAAAACGGCATACCCAACTCTGCGATGGGTTACCATCATCACTACTAATACCATCATCAATCACAATCAACATAATCACTACTACTGACATCATCACTACAACTTCCATCATCACTACAACTGCCACAATCATCAAGTACTGTCATCATCACCAATACTATGATCATCATCACTACTACAATTACAATTATCACTACTAATCTCACCATCATCACTGTCCATTGTCACTAGCATCTTAATCACTACTATCATCATTGATACTACAACTATCAACCATCATTACTAATATCATCACCACCATCTTACAATCATCATTACTACTGTTAACATCATCACTACTACTATAACCATCATCATTACTACTGTCACAAATATTACCATAATTTATTCTACTGTCACCATCATCACTACTACTGCCATCATCACCATTACTATGAACTTCATCACCACAACTATCGTCATCATCACTACAAATTTCACCATCCTCACTACTAGTCACCATCATCACTAATACTCACACCATCGTCACTACCATCATCACTACTGTCATTATTATCACTACAACTATCATCATTATTTGTCACCATCATCACTACTATTATGACCATCATTACTACTACTGTCACCATCATATCTACTACTGTCATCATCATCACTACTGTCTTCATCAATACAACTACAACCATCATCACTACAATTATCACCATTATCACTACTATCACCATAAATCCAAATATTACTACCATCACTTCTAATGCCAACTAAACTAACTTAACCTAGCAAATGGGTAGCGAGATGTTTTCGCTCCCAGAACGAATGCGTTCTCAGTGTGTGAGCCCCTTCGGGGCTCACACATTAAGAACGGCATCATTGCTTAATTAAAATGTAAAACTTGCAAACTAAACAAACCAAAATTGGGACAAGGACAATATAAAGTCAAATTAAATTATCAAAATCGCTATGTGGTAACAACGCTTACTAAAATGAAAATTATTAAATAAAAGAACACAATCCACCACATAGGGTGTACATCACTACATGAGCAAGTTAATCTGTTTCCCAAGCAAAACAATCGCACATATAACAACGCACTATCGTCACGGTAAAGGAAGTAGTCAAGTTTGGGAGGTCCGGGACGTTCTGGCAAATTTTACTAAACTCTGCATGAATAAAGAAACTACATGTTAAATGTCAAAATATTATTTAAAATCAAATTTTGCAACATGACAAGACATTAACAATAGTAAAAAATACAAATATTGATAAGATATCTATACTATTACAAAATAATATATAAAATACAGTACAGCAATCACTAACGATAGTGCTATCGGGTAGGTACTGTAAGCATAGCATGCCTCAAGTGACCCTATCAAGAACTACCCTACAAATAACCTACATTTATAGCACAAA
>CM064568.1:30088246-30124820 GCA_032716605.1 Paralithodes platypus | reverse complement strand
GACCGTGCCGCACAGCGGGTTTTTCTTACCATAAACTGGGGTTGATTCCGTGCTCTTTTTTCATTGCAAAAACAAGACCCAGAGCGTAAGTACTAGTATGTATCCCTGAAAAGGAGGCCGAAAAGGAGCTTTCCAATGACACTCCGAACAGTCATCCTTCTACGCCACTTGGTCGGTCTTGGCGTCAATCCCGAAGGCACACAAATCGCCTAAATATCGGTAATTTCTTTATATGAATACGTATGTAGCGAACGGTGGAGTGAGAGTGGATGAAAGTGGAGTTAAACTAGCAGTAGGTCCACGGCGGCACGCACAGAGCACACCACACACGGTCAAGACGGTAACCCAAGAGCCTCCAGAGACTCGCATGGCATCTAATGGCTTCCAGGCAATTTTGCACAGCACAAAATGTGCACTCTGACTAAAGGCGGGCCCCGCACACATAGTCCAGAAATTGAGGAGTCCCCCCCCCCCCCCCCGCTAGCGGGACTTAGAGGCGCGAGGCCCGGATCTTTAAGGGTGTTAAGGTTTGATGGAAGATTGAGAGAGCGGCTCCTACACATACCTGTTGTAAGCAGTCGTAGTGAGGAATATAAACTCATGGGCATGTATAAGTAAGGGCGGCTGTGAGTGTGTGGGTGGGTGAGAAAGTGGTGTGTGTGTGTGTGTAATGTTGTCGGATAGGGGTGATCAAGATAGGATTATGCAAGATATTTTCGACAATAGATACACAGATAAAATAGTTACAGATTGTAGTATGAAATGTTTTCGTAATTCAGTTTTGGGGATTATCCGAGGTAATAAAGACGACGACAAAATTCCCCCTCCTGCTTTAGAAAATATAGTGTATCATCTTAATGTTTGTATGTTGCTGTGCCTTTACGTATCAAAACAATATATTACCAACATCACCTTACCATTAACATGTCCGTGGACATAATTAGTGAAACTATGGAATAAGTGATATGCATAATTGAATTAGGGAACCCGTTAATAATGGTTTTATGATGGAATGATTTGTATATTAGCTAGCTCATAGATAGTGTATGATTACATAGAGTTCACCAAAATAGACAAATGACACACAAGCAGATATTGTTGATAAGATAATAGTGCGCCGTTGGTATGTATAATACGTTTGTGCCAAACGATTGGCGTTCATTTGGGTAAAGTGTAGTTTTTGTAACTCTAAAGACAACTTTACCTTAACCGATTAGTTTCATTGTAAATCATTATTGTGGTGCATATAAATGTTGCTATCTGCAGAATAGAGTATCAAATCATCATTTAATTACGATAATAGTAATATCAATAATGTGCCAAATGTGCTCTACCAACTTGTTAATGCTCTGACAAAACAAAGCGAAACTTGTGACTTCGAAATCGATGTAAGTTGGGGTCAACATTAAAAGGGCAAAAAGAGCTGTGAATCTCATAAATAACGTGAGAAAAAATGTACTGAAATACAACAGAGAATGGTATCTAGATTAATATGGTGATAAAGATGAATAGATATTTTACTAATCAAACTTAGATAAGTAAGAACCATTGAGATGGATATAGGTTTTAAGAAAGAAAGATAGGAATTGCGAGTTGATGTGTACAAGAGAATATCCGGAAACAAATATATATTGCAAACCGGTTTTTTGATTTAATGCACATGGTTACTGTTCACACTAACGCGTTTTAGGATCTCATCGGTTTTTGTAATCGATCAAAATATTGGCTTCGGACTGCTCAAGAGGCATTAAGTAGTATACAAACTTTGTTTATGTGAGAGCGAAGTTTGAAGTGACAGTAGACACGAATAAAATATCGACATAAATGTAGATGTGTACGGACATAAATGCAATATCTTATAAGCTTTGAACAAATGGGATAAATCTAAATAAAGGGCATTTATTCTTCACTTCACTCCTTAACCCTGCCGGCCTGGGCTGCCTTACAAAAGGACCGGAGCTCGTATCCGGGCGATTTGGCGGAAAAACAACAAAAAGTAAACTAAGGCTAATCTCGCTTAATATACTACCTAAAACTAATGAAAACATATTGTCAACATGTGCGCCGTACCGTGCCGCGTAGAATGGGTTTAAGTAGAGGCTCTCTAGCTCAACTGGTTCCGGAGTTATGGCGATGGAAGTGGATGTAACGTTTGCCACATTATTTCCTCGGCCGTGTTGCCCGAACACTCAACCGAGGCCCCGGCTACGATGCCCAAGTTGCACTCGTCGCCTCACCCGAAATTATTCCGGGAGGCGATTTGATAGTGTTTTATTGTGTATTATGGCATTTATTATAGGTTTTATGTTCTTTTAACTCAATACGTTCGTTTCATGAAGATTATTTGTGTCTATGTCACTTATTACTGAGTTTTATTATTATAATTATGATTAGAGTGTCACTTGAACTGGACTTTGATAATTGAGAATGTAATTTGCAATTATGTATTGTTAGGTAAGCTTAATAATATTATATAGTGTCACTTTCACTTGTTCATATTGTTATGAAGGCACTTATTCGTACTTATGTGTGTCTCTTTCAACATTATAACTTAGTTTTATTAATATAGTGTCACTTTCACTGGACTAGGCTTATTGATAGTGCAATTTTCACTTATTTATTGCTAGAAATAAATATTTTATTGTCACTTTTCACTTGGTTCATTTTGTTATGAAGGAACTTATTATTACTTATGTGTGTCCTTTTCACTTATACTTAGGTATATTATCATTCTTAGCCTACATTTGAGGGTCAACTTTCAGACTGTTGTCACGGTTCACTTCAAAAGTTTATTAGAGTGTGGAAGTCTTTGAAAGCAAGGTGCCAGCACCACAGTCCCCACTCGACACTCGAGGCATTCCCAAGAGGGGTTTTGTGGCTTTGCGGAGTCTTCTAGTTGTTTGTGGCTGCACACATGGCACCTCTTCTGCATTATGGCTCTAGCATTTGGACCATGAAAAGGAAGGGTACGTTGAGATGGTGCTTCCTGAAAAAAATTCAGCACACCCCGTTCTGTCCAGCTGGCCTGGTCCTGTAGTGGCCTCCCTGGTGTACCCGCATGTTTAGCCAGGAGCTCAAGTCCATTTCATTATCCATTTCTCCTTTCTCAGAAATCTCCAGCTTAGGAGATTTTCAACGTACACCACCGCCAATGGCTCTCCTATCACAAACTACTGATCCACCTGGTGAACAAGCCTACGTCTTTTCTATCATAAAAAAAAAAAATTTTTGGGGGGGACCTAGCAAAGCAGTTTAGTTCAGCAACCCACCCGTATCCCGGATGGCATCGGAAGTCGTTCTGGCCCCAACATTCTTGACTTGTTTCTAAACGTCTAACCCTTCTTCTTATACTGTCGATCTTTTCTCTCCTCTGGGCTCCTCCGACCATAAAAATTTCTCTGTCACCTGTCCTATCTCTCCAGTACGGGGCCACCCGATCCTCCTAGCCGGCGGCGCCTTGTGTGCTTTGGAGCTGCCGACTGGGAGGGCGCTCCGGCAGTCGGTCTTTGATTTACCAGGGAATGATTTATGCTTCCGTGGCCGGGGACCCTCGGAGAGGTGCTGTGAACGCATTACCGAGGTAATCCTATCGGGCATGGAAGCATACAGTCCATTCTCTTTCTCTCAGACTAATGCTAAAAAAAAATCTTGGTTTACTCACGCCTGGTCTACTGCTGTCCGCAATAAGGAGGAAGCATTCAAAAGGTACCGACGCCCTTAAACTCAAGAATATCATTCTTCATATGTTTCTGCCCGGAAATTCAAGCCAAATCTGTTCTTTGACTTGCCAAACACTCTTTCATCAATAATAAATGCCACTGAAACTATACAACTCTAGCTCTGCCCAATCTTTCTGGTCTCTAGCCAAAAAACTCTTTTATCCAAACAAGTTCTCTTCCTCGTCTTTCCCTACCCCTTTCCCACTCTGAGGGCACAACCATCACTTCTTCCTCTGACAAAGCTTAAACTCTTCGCTTCAAACTTTTGGTAGAAACTCAACCATGGATGATTCCGTTGCTATTCCTCCCTCTCCGCCCTACTCCTCTATTACTTATATCTAATATAGTAATCTCTTCTAAAGATTGTACTTTCTACCCTCTCGGGGCTTAACACTAATAAGGCGTACGCGTCCGGACGGGGTTGCTCCTGTTGTTTCTCAAAAACACTGTTGCTTCCGTGGCCTGACTCCCTGCCTAGGCAAACTCGTTAGTCTCTGGTCTATCCTCTAACGTCTTCCCTTCATGCTGGAAGTTTGCTAACATTCAACCTTGTCCCAAAGACGGGTGACCGCTCTCACACCCTCCCAAGTATAGTCCAATTGCTCTCATCTCTTGTCTTTCTAAAGTTTTTGAAACTTATCGTAGCTTCCAAATTTCTTAAGCATTTCTCGTCTCATAATCTGCTCTAAGATCGCCAGAATGGCTACCTTAAGGGTCGCTCTACTGGTGATCTTCCTTTCATATCTTACTAACTCTTGGTCTTCCTCCTTCAGGACTTCGGTGAGACTTTTTCTATTGCACTAGACATATCGAAAGCCTTCGATAGAGTCTGGCATAAATCTTTAATTTCTAAACTACCCTCCTTCGGTTTCTATCCCTCCATCTGTGCCTTTGTCTCTAATTTCCTTTCCGGCCGTTCCATAGCCGCGGTTGTGGACGGCCATTGTTCACTTCCTCACCCTATAAACTCCGGTGTTCCTCAGGGCTCTGTCCTATCTCCTATTCTCTTTCTAATTTTTATAAATGATCTCCTTAACTGTACCTTAATTCCCATCAATTCATACGCAGACGACTCAACTTTACACTACTCCATTAGTTTTTCAGAACGCCCCAGCCAGCAATTCCTCAACGACAAACGTAATGAAGCCATAGAACTCTTAAATTCTGATCTAAATACTATTTCCAATTGGGGCTGAGAAAACCTTGTTAACTTTAATGCTTCCAAAACCCAATTCTCCATCTATCTACCCATCAGGATCTCCCAGCGGACTATCCCTTATTCTTCAACAATACAAAAAACAACCCTTCATCTTCTCTCAATAGTCTTGGTGTCTCTTTTTCTTCTGCTCTCATTTGGAAGGACCATATTACCAGTCTTGCTAAGGCAGCCTCCCAGAAGCTGGATGTGCTCAACCGCCTTAGGGGGTCCTTTCCCCCAGCACATCTTCTTGCTCTGTACAGGGGCATAGTGCGCCCTTGTATTGAGTATTGTTCACATGTGTGGGGAGGTTCCTCTCACACCGCTCTTCTAGACAAAGTTGAAAGGAAGGCCTTTCGTACCATTAACTCCCGTCCACTCACCAACTCTCTGCAATCTCTCTCTCTCTCCGCGCAATTTGCATCTCTCTCGCTATTCTATCGCTACTATAATAATCAGTGTTCCTCAGAGCTATCCCAGTGCATACCACCTCCTTTACGTAGGGCACGTGGTACCCGTCTTGCATATCAATCCCACCCCTACTCTGTGCAATTCTCCAACCCAAGAGTGAAACGTTACTCTCAAACTTTCTTCTACTCAACAGCTGAGCTCTGGAACTCTCTCCCAGAATCAGTTCTTTCCCATCTTCCTATGACTTAAATTGCTTCAAACTCCGTGTGTCCAGGCATTTTGGCTCGACCATCCCTTGATTTTTGGCCCTGTCACTCTTTCAACTATGGGGGAGGCACTGGCTATAGGCAGTAATGCCTTTTGCCTCCCTCAATCACATAGACAAAAAAAAAAAAAAAAGAAAAAGTATCACACCTGTTTGTGGAACTTCCGCAGGGACTTGTACTTATTGGCTCCTGGAGTCCTCAGACAGTAGATGTTGTAGGCATTGAGGACCGACATATCTACCGTATGCAGGATAAACTTCTTGTACCACCTGCAAGATGTTCGCAGGCAGTCGATGAAGCTCATCTGCATGTCGGACTTGTCGATGAGGCGCATGTTGATATTGTAGTCCAGGACAGCAGCTGGTTTCTGGACGGGGTTCTTGGTTCTTCGGTCCACCTTTCCTGTGGCGACCATCTGGGCTTTGTGGCATGTGGTGAGGAGGTTGACCTTCCGCTGGTCATGCCAGTGGATGGAGAGGATGGGGCCACTCTTCTTGTGGAAGATGTCCGTCTTCTTCGTCTTGGTTGGGTAGCCTGGCATGCCCTTCCTCTTGGCCCTTGACTGTGCCGACAGTTCCGGTCTTGCGGTCCATGGAGGTACTTGGTCAGGATAGGCGACGTGTAGTAGTTATCGGTGTAGAGGATGTGGTTCTTATGGAAGTTTCCTCTCCATCATCTTCTTTACTACAGCGCCGCCAAAACCAATGTGGGGTCCAGTCTCAATTTTGCCACCACTGCCGCTGTAGACCACAAAGTCCAGCACACACCCCGTCAAACAGTCGCAGAGGACGAAGAGCTTGATTACCGAAGCGGTGTCTCTTGGACGGGATATACTGTCGGAAGTGCAGCCTACCACGGAACAGGACCAGAGACTCGTCGAGGCACATCTTCTGGAAAGGAATCAGGTAGGTGGTGAAACCGTTGACGTATCATGTCATACAGCTTCCTGATTTTCCATAGTGTGTCGGGAAGGTGGACATGCATGTTGAATGGTCAGGTGGAGAATACGAGAGGATGTCAAAGTACCTGTCCCTGGACATGTACTTGCCAAATGCTGGAGTCGTTATGAGGTCGCCAGTGATCCAGTAGTCTGCCAGAACGTGCTTCCTTATATGTGTCATCAGCATTGTGAGTGCCAAGAACACATATAGTTCTGTCACAGTGACAGCTCTCCATGCCACCATCTTGGCACTGGTCTTCCTCCCAAGAAAGTTGGCACAGATAGCATGGTAGTTATTTGTCTCTTCGACGAAGTATTCCATGACTTCATTGTCATAGAAGCCACAGAAAAGTTCACTGAGGGTAGCATATGCTGGTGACACCCCGGAACCAATCTGTACCTCATCAAAGGCAGAACAATCTGGCTCAAAATCCGCCCCATCTGTCCACACAAACAGGTCGGATGCTCGAGCACGTGCAGCTGCAGCAGGCACACGCCCTGGACACCCTGGTACACGCCCTTGCCCACGTGGACGCCCTGCACGCCCATGCCCAGGCCCCGGCCCAGGGGCATCGGCGTCGCCAGGCTGACCATGCCCACGACCTCGCCCTCGAACTCGTCTTGTTGGGACTTCCTCTTCCTCTTCCTCCTCCTCCTCCTCCTCCTCAGGCGACGTCATGTCATCTGGGGCAATGTTGACTTGTCAGCATCCTCTTCAGGAGACAATTCGGGTGAAGAAGTGACCGGGGGCGTCGGCGGCGTGGGGGCGCGGGAGGCTGCGGGAGGTTCTAGAATGGGAGCCTCAGCCTCGGGAATTGGGCTCTTTTTGCGGCGAGGCGAGGGCTTCTCCGCAGCAAATAATTCTCTGCGGTGTGGTGAGGGCTGTGGCACACCACTAATAGCACTTGTACAGGCCCTTTGGTCATCCTGAGGGAGAGATGAAGCCGAGGGGTGTGGGTGACCCACGCGGCGTCCCATGGTCAAGGCGTCGGGACAAAGGAATGCGGGTGGTTGCTAGACCAGGGTCGGCGTCAGTATCACTGTCTTCCACTTCCCTAACCTTTTCTGCTGCTGCCCTGCATGCTTTTTTACCTGCACTTTTCACCAAAGATTGTTTATAGAAATATTTACCCACTTTCAAGGGCGTACGGGCAGGCAAAGGGGAAGGTCCTGGGCTAGGGCTAGGCCTAGGCTGACCTAGCAAAGATGGCGACGGGGTAGGCCTAGGTTCTCGTACACTTGGAAGTTCAATGGCACCTTCCTGAAACACTTCCACATCAGGATCATCACTACTATCTCCCCCTCAAATAAATCTACCACTATCGTCATCTCCAAAGCCAACGAAATCGTCATCTTGCTTGCACTTATAAATTGTTCTTTGTCCACCAAACTTTCGCCATTGCTCACTTCAAATGGCAAAAAGTTCTCGCTGTATAGCACTAGCACTCACAAACGTTTCACTTTCTTTCGTTGAGCTTTCCTTCTCGGTTGCAACAGGCGTCGAAGTTGCGAGCGGGTAGCAGTGGGGCCGCGCGGGAAGTTGCAGCGAATCAGACGCGTCGGAAGAATTTTTTTCGGTATAACTCGGTATGGCGGGCCACGGAGGAACTGATAACGTTAGTAGTTGAGGCGTGGGTGGCGCTGCGAGTCGCCCCTACAAAGTCAATTTTGGCCGCGCGAATTTCAAAGCACGCTTTCAAGCACAGGGCTTTTATAAGGACAACCCGGGTACCGGCCCATCTGCCGCGCCGTCCTTTTAAAAGGACACCCGGGCTGGAAGGGTTAAATGCTTATTTAAAAGCATATTGAGGTATGGTAAATCAATACTAATAATACATAATAAAGAAGTGCATGTACAAACAAGATGGGGATATTAATGAGGTGCTATCATGAAAACGTAAGCTCTTCTCAAATTCAAGCAAAATTAAGTAAGCTTTTCTGAATTATACATTTATTGCAATACTAAAGATAAAATGGTTTCCACAAACACAGTATAATTATATGGCGTTATCCTGGTACCCGTTTCCGTCCAAGCCTTAACAATTGAATATGAACCACACAGTTAAAACATGTATGTATTCGTACAACTTACCAGTATATTCGACACAAACATTTCAGGTACAATACAAAATATCCACATAATATTGAAATATTCAACACATTTATTTTGAAGGTTTATGGTACGAGACATTTATAATATACAATGTTACATACATGTTAATACTTAGAGTGATATGGTTGCATGCATTAAATTAAATTGACACTAACGGTGTGAAATCAATTATTTGCAAAAATGTGCCATGTTATGGTTACAGTGGCATATACAGTATACTACAGTATATTGTCTTCTAAATCAATGCCGTTCCAATTTACTAACTATAGTTTCATTACTAACCCTTCATGTCCATTTTCAGAAAGTGAAAATTACCATTGCAAAAATAATATCCCAACACTCTAAACAAAAACACCTAACTGGTCTCCAACGATCGAGAGTGGTTTAATGGAGGCGCTTAGTGCTCGTACCAAACTGACCGTTAAGCTAAAGAAGGCTAGACGCTACCAACTTAATGAGAGAGAGAGAGAGTTACAAGGAGCTATAAGGAATTATTATGTTCTCTTCACTAACCAACTTTACTCCTAAACTCGATTAATGAAATTAACAAACACATGTGGCCGTCCGGGGATTCGAAGCTAGGATCCTCACACCGAAAATCAACACACTTATGCATTGCACCACGAAGACAGTTAAAGAATACTACATAAGCCTACGATGTATTATGCAGTTTCTCATCCTGCATACCAATCTAAGCATGTACAATATCCCAACTGCACTATCGGAGGCTATGCATAGGTGAAAGGAAATAATAATTAATGGGGCACTTAACCCTAGGGAAGGCCTCTCGATAAACTACAACTGAACCTGAATGAATTATTATGTTTTCTCCACTAACCAACTTTACTCTTAAACTCGATTAATGAAATTAACAAACACATGTGGCAGTCCGGGGATTCGAACCTAGGATTCTCACACCGAAAATCAACACACTTATGCATTGCATATCTCAAAGACCTTGCGGTCCATTCCGAGGAGATACTCGAAGTGAAAGGAGAGAGACGGTTTAGTGCACTTCACTCATTACAGAGTGTTCAAAATACTATCTACTCTCTTCTTGAACTGCTCTACTGAAGAACTGTTTACAACTTCTGAGGGCAGTTTGTTCCAGGTAGAATAGATCGTATACTGTATGTGAATTTTTGTCCACAAATAATAGTTCTGACCTTGTCAATGCTAATTTCCAGCCATGGTTACGTGTTGTATTCATATTGAGGCTAAACATTGTGCTATGATACACATTGTCAAAACCCATTAAGTATAGTATTTAAAAACTTCAATGAGCTGACACCTCGTAATCTGTGTGTCTCCAACGGGAAGAGATCAAGAGCTCTCAACCGGTCCTCAAAGCTCAGTCTTCTTATTGATGAAATAAGCTTTGTAGTCCTAGCTTGTACTCTTTCCATTTCTATACTTAAATTGCCTCTTAAGTTATCCCAGTAATTTCTGAGTTTTCTTCTCTACTTCAATGCACTGCTTAGAAAACTTTAGGTCACTGCTAATCAGAACAACCAAGTCAGTCACTTCCAAAGGCATTTCTAATAGCGAATAGTCTGGCTTGGGGTTTGCTTGGCCGATATACATCACCTTGCACTTTCCAAGCTTAGGGGCATCTGCCATGTCTCCGACCATTCACCCAGCCTGTTGAGGTCCATCCTGAGCTGTTCAACCCCTGTGGGGTCCTTCACATTTTTTCCAAGCTGTATGTCGCCTGCAAACTTAGAGATCACACTCAACAGACCAATATCGATTTAATTTATATTTGATAAACAGAATAGGGCCAAGGACAATTCCCTGTGGAACTCCAGAAGTGACTGGAATCCACTCAGAGGAAACACCATTGATTACTACTCGTTGTTGTCTACCTGTTAGCCAACTATCCCAATTTGTGGCCTCTGAATTGATTCCTAGTGCTCTCACTTTTGACATTAGCCTGCCTGCAATGAGCACTTCAAATGTGTTTTTGAAAATGTAAGTAAAGGATGTCTATGGCTCTACTTTTGTCATACTCACTCAGCATTTTGTGAAAAAAATAAGACATGATCGCCTGAATCCATGTTGGGATTCTGTAATTAAATTGTGGATTTCTAGGTAGTCAACTATCTTGGCTACTAGTATCCCTTCTAAGAGTTTGACTATCATAGCAGTCAAGCTAATTGCCCACTTGCGAGTTTCTGGCTATAAGGAAGTTAGAGCTGTAGACATCGATGGTAAATAGAAATGCAATAATTATGTAGGCTTCTAATGGCTAAAGAGTATGTTGAATTGGGTTTTATGTATTTATAAATCTACTAAAACCGCATTTTAATAGGTAATTCTGCTGAATATCAACATCTACAGGTCCAACTTCCTTATAGAACGAAACACGCAAGTGGTCAATTGGCCGATAATTCTTGGGACACTCATGATCCCCCTTTTTAAAGATTGAGAGAAAGACAGAGAAAGAGAGAGAGAGAGAGAGAGAGAGAGAGAGAGAGAGAGAGAGAACTGAGGTAAAAAGAGAACAAACACAGTAAGCTCTGGCAACACACCAGTCAAATAAACCACACACAATTAAGTGTTTGAAACAAATATATCAACTTAATATAGCGAATTATTTAACCCACTTAGTCCCAGCTAGTTTAGAATAAATGTACCACCAGGGTCAGGTATTGACTTTTTTTTTCCAGGAACAATAGGGACTGGGTTAGGAATGAAGGAAAAATCACAAAAAAACGATCCCTTAGGTCAAAAAGGGGTCCTACGGTGTGCCCGAAAGTCGATTTTACAAGAGGGGAAAATTGAAGGCAAAAACACACAAAAACAGGTTTTTGCGCGCTCACACGCACGCGGTTGGACTTTGAGAGTTTTCAACCATCGGCATGGTTGCGTGGGATACTTACACAGTTCCCATACAAATCTGAGCCCTCTAGGTGCTCTAGGACCGGAGTAATTAAAAAATAAAAAATAAAAAAAATAACCGGGACGACATGTTGTCATCGCTGGGGTTCAGTGGGTTAATGACAGTTATCACTTCCTCAAATTTACCTTCTGACGTCGAGTATGGGATTAAATATTATATTATTTTGCCTCCTCACCTTATATTTGATTATACAAGATAATATAAGATTACACATATATATATATATATATATACTGTATATATATATAGATGGACAATATATATATATATATATCTATATATTATATATATGTATATACCGGTATATATATATATATATATATATATAATGCTCTAAGCAATATCAACATTACATAGAAAGAAGTACCGAAATTTTTGGAGAAACTTAAGTCAAACAAATCACTGGACGAGACAGAATCTCACCTAGAGTTCTAAAAAAAAGCTAAACGTGAGCTCTCCAAACCACTGACATTGCTTTTTTAATAATCCTTGCAGTATGCCTAATGAGTGGAAGCCTGCTCACGTAACAACACCGATATTAAAATAAGGCAGCAAATATTTACCTAGTAATATCGTTCAAGTAGCTTAAACCTCAGTCGTCTGTAAAATGATAGAAACACTCATAAAAGACAGACTCGTAAATCACTTAGAGGAAAATAACATACTCAAAGATACTCAGCATGGCTTCCGGTAACAAACTTTCCTGCTTGACGAACCTCTTAGATTTCTTCTACGATATCATCAACCTATATGACTATAGTAAAGTTGTAGATATTATATGCCTTGACTTTCAAAAGGCTTTTGACAAAGTACCCAACAAATGTTTAGTGATAAATTAAAAGTGCATGGAATACAAGGGGGAGTGTTGAGATGTATGGAAAATTGGCTCAGTGAAAGAAAGCAAAGGGTAGTCATAATAGGTAAAGCATCAAAATGAACCAAAGTAACTAGCACGGTACCCCAGGGTTCGGTTTTAGGACCAGTTCTCTTCCTAGTTTATATAAACGACATAGATGAGGGCCTCACCTGTACAATCTCAAAGTTTGCAGACGATACCAACATTGCATATACTGTACTCTCAAACGAATATGTAGAACATAATATTATGCATAACATAGATAAGTTGTCATGTTGGCCTTAAGTTTGGCAAATGCGTTTTAATGCGGATAAAAGGAATTGAAAGAGCAAATTATTCAATGAATGGCAGTTAGCTTAAGAGTGTAGACAGATAAACTGATTTGGGAATACCAATATCGAGTAACCTAAAACCCAGTTAACAATGTTCAGAAGTTGTTAAGCAGGCAAATCAAATAATTGGCTTTAGAGGCAGGTCATTCAAGCATAAATCCAAAGATGTAATCTTCACACTCTACAGTTTCCAACTCCGTCTTCTTCTGGAATATTGCGTTCATCTTGGTGCCCCTACTACCAAAAAGATTAATAAACTTGAATGAGTTCAACATAGTTACCAAAATTATACCTAATCTAAGAGAGAAACCATACGAGGAGTGTCTTAGAGAATTAAGTATATTTCCTTTAACCCAGCGTAGATTAAGAGGTGACCTAATTCATTTCTCCAAAATCATCAACGGCATCGATAATATGGACTGTAATAAGTACTTTACGATCGACCAATCAAACTACACGCGGGGAAGTAGTTGCACATATTTTGGTAAATTATTTAACTCGCACGAGTCTAAGAATGTCTTCTTCAATCGAGTTGTGAACTTGTGGAATGGGGTTCCTTGAGATGTTATAGAGAGCACCACTGTTGATTCTTTTTAACATTGCCTAGACAAGAACCTCGCCTTAACCCGGGAACTGCGGGAAGACTCTTAAGAGTTCCCCCGGCGGACTGTGGGAAGACTCTTAAGAGTCAGGGAAAACAAAATCCATTTAAAACTCCCCAAAACATTTTTTTTTTTGTATTGCCCCTGGGCCATGCCAATAATCACTCCTCCACCTCCCCTCCTTCCCCACTTTCCTCCCCTCCTTCAGTTATCACCTATTTTCCCTGTTATTCCCTTATTCTGTGGTATATTTTTGTGCTAACATTAGCGAGTTGCAAGCAGGGCATTGTCATCACTGTTAGCAAGCGAGTGCAAGAGAGAGAGAGAGAGTATCGATCGACAGTGTCTCTCCAGATGTGGGGAAAAGTGGCGGGAAAGGAGGTTGCCTCAGCCATACATTATGTAACTCCCGGCCTGTATCGTCGATTTTGATCATCCAAACGCTGTTTCTACTTGTTTTATTGTTGTAACAGGTTAATACCTTTATAATCAACCTATAATAGGCGCATATGGATAAGTATTAATGCTATTTATGGTAAAATAACGATGTTAGTGATGGAAACAGCTCAAATACGTGCACACAGGCAGTGGTGTCTCATACCCCCCATGCGCACTTCAGAGGTTAAACCCGCAACTGATTGCATTTGTAAATGAATTACTTTTTCTGATATTGAGGATCACTTATAGATGTGTTATGCTATTAACCTAAATTGACCCCTACTAGCATCTCCTTACCCTACCAAGGACATTGGTCTTAAGGCAGTGCTTTCCTTTCCAATTGTCCGTTACCCACTCTGAACCACTGTTGAACACTCTGAACAGCAGTGTTTTGGAGGGCAAGCAAACTCGAGGGGTCGCTAGATCTGTTGTTGCTTGACTTTCTTTGTAAATAAGACTTTGCACTTACTGAAAGGGTTTAGGTTAGCGATATTTCGCTAATCTAACAAACGTTTGTAACACCGAAATTGTTTGGAATTTGGGGTAATTTCGTTTATTTCAAGTCAAATTCAGTCAATCATGCACACGTCCTGGCAGCAGACAGGTGGACTCATCTACTACTCTTTTTCATATTTATTGTATGTGTAAAATTTGGCTTCGATTGTTACACTCATTAGCTTTGTAGGTTTGTCAACTTTGAGTTTAGGCCACATTCACTCGTTTATGCTTGTTTCACCCATCATTTTCCTTGAACTTCAAAGACCTTCTCTCTTGCGTTTTCTTATTAAATTCGTTTGGTAATAAAGCCATACTTAGCTATATGTAGACTTTGAAAAATACATTCTTCATGAAAAATTAAAAAAAACACTACTTTTACCATCTTCACAAAACAAAATCGACACTAAAACAAGTTCAATTAAATTTGATCATTATCAAGAAAGCATTTAGACGAAAGAAGATAAAGTTGTAATATATGTTCAGGATAGGAATAGATATAGAAGCACTACTGTATATAATCTTCATGATAATTCATATTGATATATATTTATGCATTTGGTCCGTGTTTGTATATTAGGTTATTTATTATAGTCGTTGGTTTCTTTCTTGATTGCAAATTTTGTCTCCTCATGTATGCCTTCCGTCTATTTTATATCCTCGCCTCCGTTCATCCATCACTCTTTCCCTAGATTCTAATTGTCCACAATACCCTTCTCCCCTCCCTCCTTCCTCAGCTGGTACTCCGTTATTATCTTCATAACTGAGGTGGAATATATTAGTGTCGTCTATCAAATTGTCAGGTGGCTCTGGAGGTGAAGGCTTGGATTAATGGTGGGCTATATATATTGATTCTAGTGGAGTGTAGTGAACCTTATTCTGTTGGTTATCACAAATAGCATGTTCACCACTATATGTTACAAATGTGCTACATATTATATCACATATAAATATGATCACTAGACATTACATCTACCACCGTTTGCAATACATTATAGCATTATGGATTTACTCATGAAAGGGGTTGAAATAGGGGGAGTTATTCCCCCGCCAAAAGCGGCTTTCTATTGTCTTTTCTAGCGGATGCAGAAAGGATTGGGGTCTCGTCATGTGGTGATGGGCTGGTCTATCAGAATGAGAATTGAGCATTTCCTGCCAGACCCATAGCTTACTCTGACTGTTCCTTTTACTTATATATTCACTTGCATTTAAGTGACTGCGTCTATTCCGAGGATTGACCTCTCTACTGCCAAACTAGAGGTTGGCAGATTTGTTTTGTTTTGTTTTTGTTCTATATTCCAACTTTACTCCTTCTCGGGCATAGGCTAAGAGCCTGTACTTTCAACCGTTCAACACGGTGAAGCCCGTGAGGTCTCGTTCCAGTATTGGGAGTGAGACACGTGAAGCACTTAGAACTGAAACCAGCCTTTTAACCATCTGGCCTTCACATATATGGATATGCTTCACTTTCGTGCTTCACTGTCTCATCCCCAACTCTCGGAGCCTCATTCTCAGAACGCCACCTATTGAGCAATTAACTCACTGTGAGCCAAAGCGTCACAGGGGGAGATTGTAGGCACAAATCGAGCAGGGCAATACCCAGGGAGGCCTATAGGCATTTGATAAGGAGTTGCTGAAACTCATGTTTCATTTGTCTGGTTTCCCTTATTGTGTTTTTGTTAGTGCCTCACCTACACAGAGTGATCCAGCTAGCTCTCACATACACATCCAACTCCTATCTTCCCTACACTAAATAAGCACACCACACTTTGCTTCTGCCACAAAAAATATAAATAATAATAATAATAAAGTAGACGTGCCGTTTTGCCCAAAATCAAAACGGCATACCCAACTCTGCGATGGGTTACCATCATCACTACTAATACCATCATCAATCACAATCAACATAATCACTACTACTGACATCATCACTACAACTTCCATCATCACTACAACTGCCACAATCATCACAAGTACTGTCATCATCACCAATACTATGATCATCATCACTACTACAATTACAATTATCACTACTAATCTCACCATCATCACTGTCCATTGTCACTAGCATCTTAATCACTACTATCATCATTGATACTACAACTATCAACCATCATTACTAATATCATCACCACCATCTTACAATCATCATTACTACTGTTAACATCATCACTACTACTATAACCATCATCATTACTACTGTCACAAATATTACCATAATTTATTCTACTGTCACCATCATCACTACTACTGCCATCATCACCATTACTATGAACTTCATCACCACAACTATCGTCATCATCACTACAAATTTCACCATCCTCACTACTAGTCACCATCATCACTAATACTCACACCATCGTCACTACCATCATCACTACTGTCATTATTATCACTACAACTATCATCATTATTTGTCACCATCATCACTACTATTATGACCATCATTACTACTACTGTCACCATCATATCTACTACTGTCATCATCATCACTACTGTCTTCATCAATACAACTACAACCATCATCACTACAATTATCACCATTATCACTACTATCACCATAAATCCAAATATTACTACCATCACTTCTAATGCCAACTAAACTAACTTAACCTAGCAAATGGGTAGCGAGATGTTTTCGCTCCCAGAACGAATGCGTTCTCAGTGTGTGAGCCCCGACACACTAAGAACGGCATCATTGCTTAATTAAAATGTAAAACTTGCAAACTAAACAAACCAAAATTGGGACAAGGACAATATATAGTCAAATTAAATTATCAAAATCGCTATGTGGAAACAACGCTTACTAAAATGAAAATTATTAAATAAAAGAACACAATCCACCACATAGGGTGTACATCACTACATGAGCAAGTTAATCTGTTTCCCAAGCAAACCAATCGCACATATAACAACGCACTATCGTCACGTTAAAGGAAGTAGTCAAGTTTGGGAAGTCCGGGACGTTCTGGCAAATTTTACTAAACTCTGCATGAATAAAGAAACTACATGTTAAATGTCAAAATATTATTTAAAATCAAATTTGCAACATGACAAGACATTAACAATAGTAAAAAATACAAATATTGATAAGATATCTATACTATTACAAAATAATATATAAAATACAGTACAGCACTCACTAACGATAGTGCTATCGGGTAGGTACCTGTAAGCATAGCATGCCTCAAGTGACCCCTATCAATAACTACCCTACAAATAACCTACATTTATAGCACAAATAAACTAAGGAAATCGCAAAAGTAAGCAATTGATACTATCGACAATGAATACATATAAGAAAGAGAAATAATTGCAAAATATGAAGTAACAACAGATTTAAACAAAGAGTACTCTTTTAACAAGAACAATAAATTTAAAAATCATCAATATTAATAATAATAATAATAATAAATAGAAAAGAAAAAGATAAACAATAAATACAGACAAAAAGTAAGCAGAGGTTATACAAGAAACTTCAAGTTAAAAATGCTTGATTAAAATTATTGATGTCAAATTTTAGAATACAGTCACAATAATTGACCCTAAAAAGATTAAATTTATGGAACAATTTACTTGCCTCAAAACCTCTGTCCACTAAGAGTCTGTATAGTAACCTAGCTCTATCCCAAAAGTCATCTACTTTAGTGCAGATTTTACAAAATCTTATTAATTGGGAATAAAAACAGTTATAAGTTATTTTACTATAATTTTACTATATATTATTTTATATTATTTATAAGGGGGCAAAACCATATTTTGGACCTAAAATCATAACTATTGCATAAATTTAAAAAATCTTTTTTGACTGACGTTTGCAGTCACGCAACAAATGTTCGCGTGATATTTGGTGAAAATCCGTCCAACGGTCTAGGAGGAGTTCCGAGACAGACGGACGACGACGACGACGACAGATTTTTTGTTCGTGTGGTACCCACTATACGGGGGGGCGATACCAAACTCTGCTGATGCAGAGTTGATTAAAAGGTCATATGTAGTAACGCTTTGGTCTCTGGAGTAGACATAGTAGGCCAGGTAAAAGTATATCATTCCGAAGTTTAGTTTAGGAATATAACTCTTGTTTTAGATAAGTGAATAAAGGTATGATTCATTGATGCCTTGGTCTCTGGAGTAGACACAGCAGGGCTCGGTAAAAACCATATTATTGTAGAAACTAGTAACGTGCCTTTGGATCGAAGCCGGCTTGAGTCAATACCTGAATATCAGGAATCCAAATAGGGAGTAACGGGAGTTCTCGGGTTCCGAAGTACAACCTATGGTGGGTCGACGTAATATTCAATCTGTGTCTTGAACTCATCTCGGCCCGAACAGAGAAACAGTTATTAGTGTAGTAGCAAGTTTGTTAAATAAAGTATACAAACTTCTAAATGAATGTCGATTTATCCCCCACTCTAGTAGTATATTCGAAATAAGAAATAAATACTACAATAATAATAATAAAGTAGACGTGCCGTTATGCCCAAAATCAAAACGGCATACCCAACTCTGCGATGGGTTACCATCATCACTACTAATACCATCATCAACCACAAACACCATCATCACTACTACTGCCATCATCACTACAACTGCCACAATCATCACAACTACTGTCATCATCACCATTACTATGATCATCACTACTACAATTACAATCATTACTACTACTCTCACCATCATCACTACTACTATCACCATTGTCACTACCATCTTAATCACTACTATAATCATTGATACTACAACCATCAACCATCATTACTATCATCACCACCATCTTACAATCGTCATTACTACTGTTAACATCTTCACTACTACTATAACCATCATCATTACTACTGTCACAAGTATTACCATCATGTATCCTACTATCATCACTACTACTGCCATCATCACCATTACTATGATCTTCATCATCACAACTATTGTCATCATCACTACTACTTTCACCATCCTCACAACTACTCACCATCATCACTAATACTCACACCATAATAACTACCATCATCACTACTGTCATTATTATCACTACAACTATCATCATTACTGGTCACCATCATCACTACTATTATGACCATCATCATTACTACTAGTACTGTCACCATCATATCTACTACTGTCACCATCATATCTACTACTGTCATCATCATCACTACTGTCGTCATCATCATTACAACTACAACCATCATCACTACTATTATCACCATAATCACTACTATCACCATCAATCCCACTATTACTACCATCACTTCTAATGCCAACTAAAGTAACTTAACCTAGCAAATGCGGAGCGATATGATTTCGCCCCCAGAACGCCATCATTGCTGGGGGAGGGGGGGGTATGGGAGGAGGGGGGTTCGGGAGGGGGGGGGGGGGGAGGGGGCTTGGTAAAACCATATTTTGGACCTAAAATCTATTGCATAAATTCAAAAAATCTTTTTTGACTGACGTTCGCATTCACGCAACAAATGTTCGTGTGAAATTTGGTGAAAATCCGTCCAACGGTCTAGGAGGAGTTCCGAGACAGACGGACGACGACGACGACGACGACAGATTTTTTTTTTGTGGTACCCACTATACGGGGGGGGGGCGATACCAAACTCTGCTTACGCAGAGTTGATAAAGTAGACGTTCAAAATCAAAACGGCATACCCAATTCTGCGATGGGTTACCATCATCACTACTAATACCATCATCAATCACAATCACCATCTTCACTACAACTGCCACAATTATCACGACTACTGTCATCATCACCGTTACTATTATCATCACCACTACTACTCTCACCATCATCACAGTAGACGTGCCGTTAAGCCCAAAATCAAAACGGCATACCCAACTCTGCGATAGGTTACTGTCATCAATCACAATCACCATCATCACTAAAACTGCCACAATCATCACAACTACTGTCATCAACACCATTACTCTGATCATCATCACTACTACAATTACAATCATCACTACTACTCTCACCATCATCACTACTACTGTCACCATTGTCACTACCATCTTAATCACTACTATCATCATTGATACTACAACTATCAACCATCATTACTACTATCATCACCACCATCTTACAATCATCGTTACTACTGTTAACATCATCACTACTACTATAACCATCATCATTACTACTGTCACAAGTATTACCATCATGTATCCTATCACCATCATCTCTACTACTGCTATCATCACCATTACTATGATATTCATCATGACAACTATTGTCATCATCACTACAACTTTCACCATCATCACTACTACTCACCATCATCACTAATACTCACACCATCGTCACTATAATCATCACTGTCACTATCATCATTACTTGTCACCATCATCACTATTATGACCATCATCACTACTACTAGTACTGTCACCATCATATCTACTACTGTCACCATCATATATACTAATGTCATCATCATCACTACTATCATCATCAATACAACTACAACCATCATCACTACTATTATCACCATCATCACTACTATCACCATCAATCCCACTATTACTACCATCACTTCTAATGCCAACTAAACTAACTTAACCTAGCAAATACGGAGCGAGATGTTTTCGCCCCCAGAACATATGCGTTCTTAGTGTGTGAGCCCCTTTGGGGCTCACACACAAATAACGCCATCATTGCTATGGGGGGGGGGGGGGGGGTGTCCGGGATGGGGAGGCGGGGGTGGCCCCCCCCCCCCCCCATATTTTGGACCTAAAATCATAACTATTGCATAAATTCAAAAATCTTTTTTGACTGAAGTTCGCATTCACGCAACAAATGTTTGTGTGAAATTTGGTGAAAATCCGTCCAGCGGTCTAGGATGAGTTCCGAGACAGACGGACGACGACGACGACAGACATTTTTTTCGTGTGGTACCCACTATACGGGGGGGCGATACCAAACTCTGCTTACGCAGAGTTGATAATAAAGTAGAAGTGCGGCACGTTTTGCCCAAACTCAAAACGGCATACCCAACTCTGCGATGGGTTACCATCATCACTACTACTTCCTTCATAACTACAACCACCACAATCATCACGACTACTGTCATCATCACCTTTACTATGATCATCATCACTACTACAATTACAATTATCACTACTACTCTCACCATCATCACTACTACTGTCACCATTGTCACTACCATCTTAATCACTACTACCATTGACACTACAACTATCAACCAGCATTACTACTATCATCACCACCATCTTACACTCATCATTACTACTGTTAACATCATCACTACTACTATAACCATCATCATTACTACTGTCACAAGTATTACCATCATGTATCCTACTGCCATCATCAATATTACTATGATTTTCATCATCACAACTATTGTCATCAATACAACTTTCACCATCATCACTACTACTCACCATCACCACTAATGCTCACACCATCGTCACTACCATCATCACTACTGTCATCATTATCACTACAACTATCATCATTACTTATCACCATCATCACTACTATTATGACCATCATCACTACTACTAGTTCTGTCACCATCATATATACTACTGTCATCATCATCAATACAAATACAACCATCATCACTACTATTATCACCATCATCACTACTATCACCATCAATCCCACTATTACTACCATCACTTCTAATGCCAATTAAACTAACTTAACCTAGCAAATATGGAGCGAGATGTTTTCGCGCCCATAACGCATTCCTTGCTGGGCGGGGGGGGGGGGGGGGGTCCAGGGGGGCAGGTCCAGGGGGTCCAGGGGGTAAAACCATATTTTGGACCTAAAATCATAACTATTGCATAAATTCAAAAAATCTTTTTTGACTGACGTTCGCATTCACGCAACAAATGTTCGTGTGAAATTTGGTGAAAATCCGTCCAACGGTCTAGGAGGAGTTCCGAGACAGACGGACAACGACAACAACGCCGACGACAGACATTTTTTTCGTGTGGTACCCAATATACGGGGGGGCGATACCAAACTCTGCTTACGCAGAGTTGATGAATTAAAAAAATTGCAAATAACAACTGTAGAAACTGTTGGTGTAAAATCAACTACTTGTACACATGACCTCAATCACAACAGTTTTTATGTGTGGCGGTAAAATAAACTATAGCTGTTGCTTCCCTTTGCGGTTACATTCACCCTGATTCCATTAAGAGGAGATGGGTTTTTTTGTCATGCCCCACTTCTCCCTTATATTTAGGATATTAGTTTTGAAATGTTAAGACGTTCGGCCCATTAGTTTGGCGATTTTAAGACCTTATGCCCCATTTCTTTGTCAATTTTAAGACCTTTCGTGCCATTTAGGTGTAGACTTTTTCCTGGCGAGTGATAGCGAGCCTGTAACTTTAGAAGGAAGCGGCCTTGAAAAGGGGTCAAGGGGTGATATTTTAAGCTAGATGGAGGTGTATGGAGGAAACTAAAATAATAGTAAAAAGATTCATACATGAACACAAAAATACGCCCATCCCCCCTCAACTAACATGGAAGCGCGGCAGAATTAGTTTGGTGCAAACATGATGAATGGAATCACGTCAATGCTATCTGATATCCTATCACCGATTTACTTTTCCATATTGGCCAGAAATAGAGATGCTTCCGGAGATATTTTAGGTCTATCTATCTATCTATCTATATGCTCAGGCCCAATCCCCATTTTGGGGGTAGCCAACTCAAGACAGAGCAAGAACAGGGAAAACACAAAAACAACATAAAACAACGAATAAACACAGATAAAAAGCACAAACTCACACACATCCAGGTCACCCAGGAGAAGACCCAGAGACCAGGGTCACCAAGGTCGCTCCAGCACTCCCCCGGCCCCCGACCACCCGGAGAGGTTCCGATCTCGGCAGGCAGACATGCAGCGGAGCCAAAGCCACAAGCCCTCCCACCACACTTCCAGGCGCACTCTTCATATTAATCGTCTCCCCGGGCCAGGCGCCTGATGGACTATTATCTAGCCCAACTTAAGCCCGACTCCTTACTCTAAATGACCACGTGTTCACTCAACTATTCACAAGCATTCTCCATTCACTCCTGTCCACCACCACTTCCCCTGCCTGATCTATAGTCATTCCTCTATCATCCAAAGCTTTTCTTACACAGTCTCTCCATCTCAATGGGGGTCTTCCTGCCCTTCTATCTCCCATTTTACCTGACTCACATATTCTCTTTGTAAGCCTTTCATCTCCCATTCGTTCAACATGACCATACCAGCTCAGCACCTTCTGTCCACTCTGGCTGACAAATGTTCCTGCTGCCCCACTCTCCTACGTATCTCTTCATTCCTCAATCTGTCTCTACGAGTAACTCCACACATACTCCTCAAGCAGCTCATCTCCATCACATCCAGCCCTCTTTTCTCCTTTTTCTTCAGAGCCCATGTCTCAGCCCCATACATCACTGTTGGCACAACAATTCCTTGATACAGTGCACTTTTTACTTTCAGTCCGAGATTTCTCGTCTTCCACATACTTCCCATTGCTCCGAAAACCTTCCTTCACACACTCTCTGTTTTACCTCCATTTCCATACCTCCACTCCTGCTTATCGTTCCTCCTAGATATTTAAAACACTCTACTTGTTCCAATATTTCCCCATCCAGCCTCACATCTAGATTCACCCTATGCTCTCCCCTATTACACACCATTACTTTACTTTTATTGACGTTCACCTTCAGTTTCCTCCTTCCACAAACCACACCAAACTCTTTGACTACCCGCTGCAGTTTCTCATCAGAATCTGCCACAAATGCTGTGTCATCAGCAAACAGCAACTGATTCAACTCCCAATCTCTACCATTCTTTCCTACTAAACTCAATCCTCTTCCCATAGTTCTCCTTTTCACCTCCCTCACCACACCATCCATAAACATATTAAACAGCCATGGTGACATTACACAACCCTGTCGCAAACCTACCTTTACCTCAAACCATTCACTCAACTCACCATTTCCTACTCTCGCACATGCTCTGCTCCCTTCATAAAAACTCTTAACTGCTTCTAACAATTTTCCTCCTATTTCATAAATCCTTAACATCTTCCACATTGCTTCACGGTCCACACGATCATACGCTTTTTCCAAGTCCATAAAAGCCCAAAATATCTCCTTATGCTTCTCTAAATACTTCTCACATAACTGTCTTACTGCAAACATCTGATCCACGCACCCTCTTCCCCTCCTAAAACCGCACTGTTCTTCTCCTATTGCAACTTCCGTACACTTTATTATCCTCTCTATCAACACCCTGCCATTCAGCTTTCCAACCACTGACAATAAACTAATACCTCTATAACTTGAACACTCCTGCCGATCTCCCTTCCCCTTGTACAACGGCACAATACATGCACTCTTCCAGTCTATAGGAACCATTGACACAGCAAAGCACACATTGAAAAGTCTCACCAAACAATCTATTATCACATCTCCACCCTTCTTTATACACTCCACAGCAATACCATCCAAACCTTCTGCTTTTCCCGCTCTCATTTGTTTCACTGCTTCTTTCACCTCATTTTCCTCAATCCTTTCATTCACTCCCTGCCACCTGGGTGGTCTGGGTACCGGTAACCTATCTCCATCCACCTCTGCTTCAATCACTGCTTCTCTTCCATCTCTTGTATTTAACAAAGATTCAAAATACTCTGCTATTTATTCGATCCCGTATGTCTTATTTATATCCATGTTTTCAAAGAGATTAACATATAATGCACTTCAGTGTAAGGAGAGTATTCTGTATTAAATTATATATTTGATACTACGTATGGTATAATAAATTACTGTAGAATTAGATTAAAACAAAATTGATTATTTTTAGCTCGCATCATGCGAATAAGATTTCAAGAATAAAACTGTCATTAATTAATGTGTTGCTAGGTAAACACTTGGAAGCTTTCCTTAACTCTTTCAAGTTGGTGAACTTATAAATCTACTCCGGTTCCAGGCAAACATAATATGCAGTTAAGTTGGAGCTATACAAATAAAGAAACATATGGAGAAAAACACTTTACCGAAAGGTGTTCACTCATGGACGAGCCTATGATCGAAACATTGTTATCATAATATCTATGTGGTGATTAAGAAATGAGGTAAATTTTGTGGAATCAGGAGTGCTGATAAAGTTTATGGTATAGATTATATACAGTATCTATCTATACCTACGGCAATAGATTTATAGCCTGTAGACTCGAACACTTAACACACCAATTCAAGAAGTATATTCCAGATGGCGAATGAGGACAACAAGACAAAAGTGTGTTGCAGCCATTCATTTGTAGGCTTGCTTTTATAGATCTACGGCGTCTGTTGTCTCCTCCTGTCCATTGTATTTTCGACATCTCAAAGTAGCATTGCCACTGTCTGGTCATGTAATCTCGCAATTGTTACAACCCGGAAGTTATGAAGAGTTTTAATTAGGCCTGGTAAGCACTACTGTTATGGTAACTCCCAAATTGTCACACTAGACTGAATAGATTAGAAGTGAATTCAGTGAGGAGAGTAATAGTCAGACTTATGCCAAGACTCCGTAGTCTATTTTAGAGATGGTAGTTATAGCTTATATAGCGGTTTATTTATGCAAGTTATTATATCATAAGCCACTTTGATCTTATAAAGTTTACCACACCAATAACCTCTTTGTACCAAATTAATGCACATATTATGGTTAAGAAAAGAACAAGATCATTTTAATATTATATATATATATATATATATAATTAATTATAAAAGAAAAAAGTTTATATTATATAAAGAATTGCAAGTAACTAGATTAAAAAGGAAAATAATATATTTATATGAATATTAATATATAAATTATAATAATTTATCTCTATGAACAAACAAACAAAAAAGGGAAAAAGAAAAGAACCTTATATACTAATGTAAACTAATGACACACGTAATAATAGGAATCAGGCTATGACAGACAAGACACTACTCCCTGGTTATCAGCACAGCTAGCAGTATTTAGTAGCACACAATACAGGATAACACCACACAAATCTCCAGGAGCCGATATATCCAAGACGCTGGTTGAGTATATACGATTGCATATGAATTCAAGAGGAATTAAAACACCCTCCGTCACAGCCTGAACCCCTTATACACGTACAGAAAGGTAACTAGAAAACAGAAGATTGGCAAGTACAGCGCCATATTATTAAGAACATTAAATAATATACAACATGAATCAATTGACGCACTCAACCGAGACCTCATAGTCGACCATGGCTGGCACAACAAAACAACTCAGAGTGCCGAGCTATAGAGAGTCGAAAGGGGTCGAGAAAACTCTCGAAGCTTCAGTGGCGAGGGATGTGACCCTCCCCCTGGAAGACCTCCGAACAGGGAGAGGAGGGCGAAGAAGCCACAAGAAGCCGACTGAAAGGAGGGTGGTAGGTCCCTTGACAGTGTGTCAGCGATCCGATTGTCAACTCTTGTATGTGACACACAACCAGCTGGTACTCCTGAAGCTGCAGAGACCATCTTAAAATCCGTAGAGATTGGTGTTCTTCATACGGTCAATGAAAGTAAGAGGATTATGATCCGTATTCACTTCAATGTGGGGCGAATGCTGAGGAAGATAACAATAAAATTTCTGTATTGCCAGGACCAGAGCCAAAGCCTCCTTCTCCACAGTAGAGTACCCTCGCTGATGTCTTTTCAACTTTGTGGAGAAATAAGAGACTGGGTGGAGGATATCTTCATGGTACTGTAGGAGGACGGCTCCAACACCCTCACCACTGGCGTCTACCTGCAGTTGATAAGGTTTGGCAGGATCAGGGGCACGGAGCACTGGGTAGGTGGACAGCAGAGTCTTCAGGTGGTGGAAGGCCGCCATACATGCGGGGGACCACACAAACGCCACCTTCGTGCTGGTTAGGTCGGCGAGAGGGTAGAAACAAGAGAACCCTGTCACCTGTAGAGAATACACTAAGTTTAGTTTTAGCATCATATGTACTTCATTTTTGACTAACTACATTAAAGATTTTCCAAAGCTAGAGCATGCACAGAAGATAGTTTCAGCTTCAAAGAATTTATGTACTCAGAAACTGTGCGTAGAGGGTGATCAGAAACAGTCTTAAACCAAACATCTTTAAGTACTTTAAGAGGGCCCCTAATTTGGCGACCATACAAGAGCTCGAATGGTGAGTGGCCTAGTGATTATTGTGGGCATTCTCTTATGGCAAACAGGAGAAAGTCTGTTTTCATCCCAGTCCTTCTCAGTTTCAATGCAATATTCAATGCAAAACCTTGATCAGTTTGAATGTCTTTAGGAATACCCACCCTACTAAAGAGGTGCAGGAAGTGTTTTACCACTTGTCCAGCCTCGATGTCCTTCAGAGGGTAAGCCTCAGGGTACCTAGTAGAAGTGTCCATGACAGTAAGGAGATACTGATTGCCCTTCTTAGTCCTGGGAAGAGGTCCAACACAATCTATAACAATGCGCTCAAACGGCTCAGTAGTGACAGGAATTGGCTTAAGAGGAGCAGGGGGAATTTCATTAGGCTTACCTGCGATTTGGCACGTAGGACAGGTCTTAACATACTGGGCAACGTCCTTCTTGACTCCCGGCCAGTAAAACGATCAAGTACCTTTTGATATGTATTTTGCTGTCCCAAATGTCCCGCTAAACAGTCATGAGCCAATTCCATAACAGAACTGCGAATAGAAGTGGGAATGACTACTTGATGAAGTGGACCAGATATCAGTATCAGCCTTATCTGGAGGATGGAAACTTCTCATAAGCACACTTTCATGATAGTAAAAACATGTTTTTTTTCCTGCAGTCTGCTACAAGTCTGATTTTAGCTTGTGTAGGATCTATCTCTTGAGCCTGAATCAGATTATCCTTGGACAGATTCTGATATATTAAGTTATCACGAGGTGATGGCAAGGATAGGTTTGGGCAAGGAGCAGTAACAGTTTGTGAGCGGGTAACTGCACATACGGGGAAGACATGAGGATGTTTTTAATCGAGTGGCTCAGTGAGACTCCTCTCCATGAGTTTATTTGACAGGGCCAATTCTGGAATCAGACCGTTCCCTGCCAAATCATTCCCCAGAAGAAAAGTCACACCAGCAACAGGGATCTTATCACGAATGGCTACTTTTACCTCCCTTTGAGTAATCCACTGTCTAGTACCACTTTAGCAATAAGTGCTCCTTTGCCTGCATCTAGAAATAGTAGTTATAGTTATATAGCAGTTTATTTATGTAAGTTATTATATCATAAGCCACTTTGATCTTATAAACTTGACCACACCACTAACCTCTTTGTACCAAACTAATGCACATAATATTATGGTTAAGAAAAAAAAAAATCATTTTAATATATATATTTATATTATAATTAGTTAAAAGAAAAGTTATATATTATACAAAATAGGAAGTAACTAGATTAAAAAGGAAAACAATATATTATATGAATATTTATATAAATTATATTAATTTATCTCTATGAACAAACAAAAAAGGGAAAAAGAAAAGAAACCTTATATACTAATGTAAACTAATGACAAGTAATAATAGGAATCAGGCTATGACAGACAAGACACTACTCTTGGTTATCAGCACAGCTAGCGGTATTTAGTAGCACACAATACAGGATAACACTTCCACACAAATCTCCAGGATTAACCATAATATTATGTGAAATAGTTGTTACAACCGGAAGTTATGAAGAGTTTTGGCAAATTGATACGGTGTGACAGTCACGATTTTTATCATCTTTTTTTGTTTGATATACAGTGTTGTTTTATACCAAGGACTGCAGCAAATGAGTATTTGCACATTATCGAAACAATCTAATAACACGGCCCCCATAGTGGGGAGGGCTATGAAGATCAGGGAAACTGCGGGGTAAAAGGGGAAAAATAGGGGTAATATGGGAAGAACTATTACTACCAGCTAGTATGTGTCCTAGTTTATCCCATACCTACCAGCTGATCCTTGTCATGAACCTAACTAAGAAACGTAACCTAATCTAACCTAAAAGTAATATGTGGATAGAAACTAACCTTGACGTTATTTTGATGTGGATAGAGTGTAGTGACGTCATATTTGCTTAAGGTAAAAGGTCAATTCTGATTGGCTAAGAAAAAAAAACAAAAAACATAAAACTAGTTTTTGTTGCGGGAAAAGTGTAATCCGGCAGAGAGAACATGAACAAAGTGACAGTGGCTTTGTGCAGTGGGGACTCTGCAAATGTTATAGGGGAGGGAAAGTAAAATGTACGCAATTACCAAAGCAGCACTGGATCGCGCAACTGTAAGGTCCCCCGAGTAAGGTAGGAGAGAAAAAAAAAATCTATAAAGCAGAAATCCCGTAAAACAGGACTTGTCATTATGCAGACAAGACTGTGTTTACCCTATATCTCCCTTATAATACATTTGCGATGGGAAAGACATTATAGGACTGAAGACTATTATAACATACCTATAGGATACACAAATTCGATGGGGCTTGTAACCGTCACACCGTAAAATCTTACCGGAGTTTTAATTAGGCCTGGTAAGCACTACGGGTATGGTAACTCCCAAATTGTCACACTAGACTGAATAGATTAGAAGTGAATTCAGTGAGGAGAGTAATAGTCTGTTTAACAGACTTATGCCAAGACTCAGTAGTCTATTTTAGAGATGGTAGTTATAGCTTATATAGCAGTATATTTATGTAAGTTATTATATCATAAGCCACTTTGATCTTATAAACTTGACCACACCACTAACCTCTTTGTACCAAACTAATGCACATAATATTATGGTTAAGAAAAAAATATATAATTTTAATATATACATATACAATTAATTATAAAAGAAAGGAGTTTATATTATATACAGAATTGCAAGTAACTAGATTAAAAAGGAAAATAATATATTTATATGAATATTAATGTATAAATTATAATAACTTATCTATGAACAAACAAACAAAAAAGGGAAAAAGAAAAGAACCTTATATACTAATGTAAACTAATGACACACGCAATAATAGGAATCAGGCTATGACAGACAAGACACTACTCCCTGGTTATCAGCACAGCTAGTGGTATTTAGTAGCACACAATACAGGATAACACCACACAAATCTCCAGGAGCCGATATATCCAAGACGCTGGTTGAGTATATATACTGATTCATATGAATTCAAGAGGAATTACAACACCCTCCGTCACAGCCTGAAACCCTTATTCACGTACAGAAAGGTAACTAGAAAACAGAAGATTGGCAAGTACAGCGCCATCTATTATTAAGAACATTAAATAATATACAAAATGAATCAATTGACGCACTCAACCGAGACGTCATAGTCGACCCTGGCTGTAGACCAGTCAAAGTAGGGCTGGACTTAGAACAAATTGCAATAGAAGGTTTTTTGGCTTTAACTTGTTTATTAGGTCCCTCTGATGAACATATAAAAAGTCTCCAACTTTTGGACACCGGGAAAGTGGTTAATTTGCATAAATTCAAGATGGCCGCCGTCCAAAGCTTCAATTAACAGATAACTTTTTTCTGGTTGCTCCTAGACCCTATAAATGTATTACAAACAACGTTTTTTGACTTTAACTTGTTTATTAGGTCCCTCTGATGAACATATAAAAATTCTCCAACTTTTGGACACCTGGAAAGTGGTTAATTTACAGCCAAAAAACCTTACAGCCAAAAAACCTTCTATTGCAATTTGTTCTAGGTCAAGCCCTACCTTTACTGCACATTATTGTCTATTACATTTTGCCTAGGCCTATACTAATCCCATCATCTTGTTTCTTGTTTCAACGCATGTGATGGACGCATGCAAGGACTTCCAGGAGGCTGCAGATCTTTTGGATAAGCTGTTGCGTGAAGACGTTTCACCGGATGAAGTCTGCAGTAAAGACGTTTTCAACAGAATTCTGAAAAACTTAAAGCTGAGAAGAGCTCCTTAGCAGAGCATAAGATGGGAAAGCTATGGATTCAATACATGGACATGATTGACCTGCTGCGTCGCTTCCTGAGGGCACTGAGAATGGGCGATGTACCTCGGAACACTCCAGGAGATGTTGCCGTACTTTGCAGCGTGTGGTCATAACAATTATGCCAAGTCAGCCCATGTGTACATTCAAGACATGATTGAACTTGAGCAGCTCAACCCAGACATGTTCTGTCAATTGAACTCCGGTCTATTTGTGATCCGCCGAAGTGATCGGCTGTGGGCAGGACTGCCAAGCGACTTGGTTATAGAGCAGGTTTGATGCGCTCTTTGAAAACGAATGGTGGATTGACACGTGGTAGGGGCATGGAGGAAACGCAACGCCTGCGCTGGTTACTTGCTATGCCAGCCTGCGCTGAGGTGAGTGAAGTTATGCAAGAACTGACAGGGAAGCATTTCCACACCTCTGAGCAGCACAAAGAAAGGACTGAAGCAAGGCGTGAACGAGATAGGAAGGACACAGAGAAGGTTCTCGCATTCTTCAAGGATTATGATCCATTTCAAGAATCAAATGAACTCAGGAATATTGCCAACGGTGGGACAGGCCCAGCCTCGGCCAATCCTCATTTACTGTATGAGGTTGGTATGAACATTGTGCAGAAGATGGAAGGTAGCAATGCTTTTGACTTTTCATTTAGGAAGAAAGATCAAGTTGAGTCGTTGGGTGCAAAGGTTACAATCAGTGCTGAAAAAGTACCAATCGACCCACAGCTCCTTTTCCAGAGGCTCCTCATCTTTGCTAATAACAGGGACTTAGGTGTTGAAGAGGTCTTTGCGTATGAGTTGTCTAGATACCCTACTGCTCTGTCGATAAGTGGGGGAGGCTCAGGGAAGCCAATTAAACCACAGCTAGGAGATGAGATAGCTGCTGTTGTTCCCAAGTCGTCATTGGAATCATTTGAGGAAGAAAGGACTGTGACCCATGTTCTGGATGGTGGTTCCTTATTGCAAAGGATTCATGGAAGAAGGGTGACACATTGGAGGACATTGCAAGCATGTACATGAAGCATGTTTCCAAAAACTTTCTCAACACCGGTGGTTGTATTCGACGGTTATAAATCAGGACCTACTACCAAGGACATGACACACAATCGACGATCAAAAGGAGTCTTTGGTCAAAAGGTGATGTTCACTCCAACCATGCCCCTTCGGTCAAAAAAGGAAAACTTCTTGTCAAACTGGGACAATAAGCAAAACTTCATTGACTTATTGTGTGAAACATTCAAGGCAAATGGAATTGACTGTGTCAATGCGCCAGCAGATGCAGATGTCATGATTGCGAAGAAGGGAATTGAGCATGCAAGGGAAACCGTGACATATGTGATAGGTGAGGACACAGACTTGTTGGTGCTGTTGTGTCATTATGCGGAACGAGGGATTGAATGATTTGTACTTCAAGTCGAGCAAGGAAGGTGGGAAATGTTGGCATATTAACTCAGTAGCAGAAGCTCTCGGTGAAAGCATCTGTCGTGTCCTGCCAGTTGTCCATGCACTCTGTGGATGTGACACAACCTCACGACTGTATGGTATTGGTAAAGGGGCTGCCTTGAGGAAAGTGAGGGAAGACAACGGTTTCTTGAAATGTATAGAAGCATTCTGTTGCCAAAGTGGAAGTAAAGACGCGATATCATCAGCTGGTGAAAAGGCCTTGGTTTATTTGTACGGGGGAAAAGGAAATGACACCCTTGACGGACTGCGAAAGACAAAAGTTTTGCAACAAGGTGGCAAAAAGTTCAACTACCGTTGAAGTTCACAGCCTTCCCCCAACAACCGATGCAGCCAAATACCACTCGTTCCGAGTTTATTGTCAGGTCCAGGAATGGATGGGGAACTGTGTGGACCCCGAGAAATGGGGCTGGTGTCTGCGGAAGGGACAGCTTGAACCGAAGACGATGGATTCGCCAGTGGCTCCTGATTCACTACTGAAATTGGTCAGATGTCAGTGTAAGGGCAACGGTGACACTCAATGGTGTAGTTGCAAAACGGAATGAGCTTGAATGTTCCAGGCATGTGGCCAATGTAAAGGACTCTGTCAAAATAGCAACTTTGATGCAAGCACCGATGATCCAAGTGAATACGAACTCCTATCATGAATTACATAATTGGCTCTGAATGACGTCATACTACGTCATACTACGTCATGTTTTTTTTTTTTTTTTTTTTATAAAAAAGAGGGACAACAGGTCAAAAAACCCATTCAACTACAGCGTGCCTGTGTCACCCCTTGTGAAAGGGACACTTCAGACTGTCTGTAAGGTTTTTTCGGCTGTAAATTAACCACTTTCCAGGTGTCCAAAAGTTGGAGACTTTTTATATGTTCATCAGAGGGACCTAATAAACAAGTTAAAGCCAAAAAACGTTGTTTGTAATACATTTATAGGGTCTAGGAGCAACCAGAAAAAAAGTTATCTGTAAATTGAAGCTTTGGACGGCGGCCATCTTGAATTTATGCAAATTAACCACTTTCCCAGTGTCCAAAAGTTGGAGACTTTTTATATGTTCATCAGAGGGACATAATAAACAAGTTAAAGCCAAAAAACCTTCTATTGCAATTTGTTCTAGGTCCAGTTAAATGATTGCTAGATTTACTGGACTACTGGCACAACAAAACAACTCAGAGTGCCGAGCTATAGAGAGTCGAAAGGGGTCGAGAAACTCTCGAAGCTTCAAAGTGCGCGATGGGATGTGACCCAAATCACTATTACTGAACCACATCTTGTTCACGTTCAACTATTGCCAATCTTGCACCACTCGGCCACCTAACTCCCGATTGCGTATTTTGCTTATGAGATTATTCGTAGGATACCTAGATACCATAATATATATATATATATAAAGTATATATATATATATATATTATAATAGAATCTGATATAATATGGGAAACACTATTTACCCGTATAATAGTTTATAATAATTTGAACTACCCACTCACGAATTGAAAGATTCACAAAAATGAGTTTTTTAATCATGTTCCCCTCTCCTCTCAGCCAAAACCACGCAAAATGGACCACGAAACGTTTTACCGCCCCGATCGTGAAATATTCTTTATTACACAACAGTATTCCATTTCCTTTGCGTATTACAGAGTGTTATTTATTAACGTCCAGGATGAAAGGCAAGAAGCCTTTGTTGATTTTACTCATTTATGCAGTTCCATAATGTGGCTTTGTCGTGGATGTGTGGTCCGGTGTGTGTGTGTTGTGTGTGTGTATGTGAGAGGGTGTGTGGGTGGCGTGTTCGTGAGTGTACATGTGCATGGTGAATGTGTGTGTCTTGTGAAGCGGACTGTGGCATTCAGTGTGTGTGTAGATGTGCGCGAGCGTTCCTTCCGGGGGGGTGGTGTATTATGTGAAACGGGTGTTTGTGTCCGGTGTGCGTGGGTATATATGAGTGGCTGTGGGTTGTTGTGTCAGGATGTTGTGATAGAGTGCTGAGTGGGGTGTGTGGCTCGGTATATCCCTGTGTGTGTGTGTGTATGTGTGTGGGTGGTGTGTCAGTGTATGTGTTTGATCTCGTGTGTTAGTGTAGGTACGTGTGTATCTGTGTGTTGGTATGTGTCCGTGTGGTGTGCCGTGTGTTACATGTGAGCGGGTGATGTGTCCGTATTAATGAGCGGGTTTGTGTGGCCTGTGTATTCCTGTGCGTGTGTATATGTGAACTGGGTGTGTCTGTGTGCGTGCCTATATGCTAGCAGGAGTGTGGGTGCTGTGTCCGTATATGTAAGCGGGTTGTGTGCTGTCCGTGTATGGTATATAGAATGTGAGCGGGCTGTATGTGTGTGTATATGTGAGTGGGTGTGTATCACGTATATGTGAGTGGGTGTGGGTGTGTGTAATATGTGAAGCGGGTGTGTGTGTCCGTATATATGAGCGGGGGGGGAGGGGGGGTTCCGTGTTTATATATATACATATACTGCTGAGCGGGTGTGTATTGTCGTGCTGTGTGTATAATAGTTTGAACGAGCATGTGTGGATAGGTGTCTATGTGCGTGTGTGTATGTGAGCGGGTGTGGTGTATGTGAGACGGGTGTATGGGTGTGTTGTATGTGAGCGGGTGTGTGGATGTGGTGGTCCGTGTGTATGTGTGCTATATGTGAAGTGTGTGCCCGCCTGATGTGTGGTGTGTGTATAATATCGTTAACGCACATAATTAGCAGGAAAGGAAAATAGGAAAACATAAAAGTCAGTTAAAGGACTGAGGTTTATAGTTTGTTCCCTAGACCTCCATTCAAAACATTAAATTAACACATCCTAGACCCACTTTCAAGATAAATTTGTAACACTTTTCGGTCGATAAATTTCCCAGCGAAAGGTGGTCCCTCTTAAATACAGGGCTCGCCTTCGCTCGCCAGGAAGCCTTAGGAGGATATATGGTAGGCTAAATAGAAATAGTTTATATATATTCGTTATTGGATCTTGAAAGGGTTTACGTAAAGATCTAAGCAGTCACTTTACAGCTACAGAACTTTGGTCTGATAAGAAGGTTAATATAAGATACAATGTACAGGTAGTTCCTTGGAGCCAACTGTACCCCAAAGACATTTTATATCTTCCCCCGACCTTGTCCTTCCTCTCCGTGTTAAGGACCGATTCAACACTAGCCCATCACGGGAACCATCACATTCACGTCCACGTAACTCCGAGTCCATCATAATGTCTTACATGTAATCAAAGAATGGGACCTGTTAACACACCAACCACGTCACGTCAGCATCACGGGACACGGCACCTATATATCCGTCTTTAATAACGTCACAGTTTCTCGGAGCAAGAACTATTTTGCGACGTGGGACGTGATGGTGCTGTAGAAGCGGCTAACCTTGAGGCGTCATACCTGCTCGGTGCTTGATCGCTGACTGGGCGGTTTATCGTGATGAATGGTGTGAATTTACACGTCACAGTTGACGGCTTTTCCGCGAGCAACGGTGACGTTACGAATGATGTGATGGTTGCCGTGATGACTAGTTGTGAAATTGGGCCATTACTCTTCATCTACTTACCGATCATTTTCCTGGGAGCTTGGAGTCCTCAGGTCCGCATCAAACACAAACACATCAACGCGGTTCTTCTTTTTTGAGCCTGTGAGAACGACCAAAGGTTCTCGGTTCCCAAGGCCTCTTTACTGCTGCACTCCATTTGACCGACTCTCTTGTAGTGCTTGCGGTTTATATAGGTCTGTTTATTTCTAGTTGATTGGTACAGTTGTCTGTTTCACCTGGATTACACAGTTACTATGAGCGATTATGTAGCAACATATGTTTGTAATTAAGAAAAACGTGTTATCTAATATAAGGTAGAGACATAGAAGTTTCCTGTT
>CM064568.1:30036667-30088146 GCA_032716605.1 Paralithodes platypus | reverse complement strand
TTCAATCCTGTCCACCACCCACTTCCCCTGCCTTGATCTATAGGCATTCTCTCTATCATCCAAAGCTTTTCTTACACAGTCGCTCCATCTCAATGCGGGGTCTTCCTGCCCTTCTAGTCTCCCCCTTTTACCCGTGACTCACATATTCTCGTTGTAAGCCTGTCATCTCCCATTCGTTCAACATGGGACCATACCAGCTCAGCACCCTTCTGTCCACTCTGGCTGACAAATGTTCTCGCTGCCCCACACTCCTACGTATCTCTTCATTCCTCAATCTGTCTCTACGAGTACACTCCACACATACGCCAAGCAGCTTCATCCTCCCAGCACATCCAGCCCTCTTTTCTTCTTTTTCTTCAGAGTCCATGTCTTCGTCCCCATACATCACTGTTGGCACTACATTTCCTTGATCCTAGTGCACGTTTTACACTTTCAGTCCGAGGATTTCTCGTCTTCCACATACTTCCCATTGCTCCGAAAACCTTCCTGCCTCACACACTCTGTTTTACCCTCCATGGCCATACCTCCACTCCTGCCTTATCGGTTTCTCCTCTCCTAGATATTTAAAACACTCTACTTGTTCCAATTATTCACCCCATCCAGCCTCACATCTAGATTCACCCTATGCTCTCCCCTATTACACCCCATTACTTTACTTTTATTGACGGTTCACCTTCAGTTTCCTGTCCTTCCACAAACCACACCAACACTACTTTGACCTAGCCGCTGCAGTTTCTCATCAGAATCTGCCACAAATGCTGTGTCATCAGCAAACAGCAAACTGATTCACACTCCCAAGTCTCTACCGATTCTGTCTACTTAAACTCACATCCTCTTCCCATAGTTCTCCTTTTCACCCTCCCTCACCACACCATCCATTAAACATATTAAACAGCCCCAAGTTTTTGGGGGTGACATTCCACAACCCTGTCGCAAAACCTCACCTTACCTCAAACCATTCAGCTCCAACTCACCATTTCATACTCGCGACACATGCTCTGCTCCCCTCATAAAAACTCTTAACTGCTTCTAACAATTTTCCTCCTATTTCATAAATCCTTAAAATCTTCCACATTGCTTCACGGTCCACTCGATCATACGCTTTTTCCAAGTCCATAAAGCCCCCACCCAAATATCTCGTTATGCTTCACTAAATACATCTCACATACCTGTAACTGTCGTACTGCAAACATCTGATCCACGCACCCTCTTCCCCTCCTAAAACCGCACTGTTCTTCTCCTATTGCAACTGCTGTACACTTTATTATCCTCTCTATCAACACCCTGCCATTCAGCTTTCCAACCACTGACAATAAACTAATACCTCTATAACTTGAACACTCCTGCCGATCTCCCTTCCCCTTGTAAAACGGCACAATACATGCACTCTTCCAGTCTATAGGAACCATTGACACAGCAAAGCACACATTGAAAAGTCTCACCAAACAATCTATTATCACATCTCCACCCTTCTTTATACACTCCACAGCAATACCATCCAAACCTTCTGCTTTTCCCGCTCTCATTTGTTTCACTGCTTCTTTCACCTCATTTTCCTCAATCCTTTCATTCACTCCCTGCCACCTGGGTGGTCTGGGTAACCTATCTCCATCCACCTCTGCTTCAATCACTGCTTCTCTTCCATCTCTTGTATTTAACAAAGATTCAAAATACTCTGCTATTTATTCGATCCCGTATGTCTTATTTATATCCATGTTTTCAAAGAGATCATATAATGCACTTCAGTGTAATGAGAGTATTCTGTATTAAATTATATTTGATACTACGTTATGGTATAATAAATTACTGTAGAATTAGATTAAAACAAAATTGATTATTTTAGCTAGCATCATGCGAATAAGATTTCAAGAATAAAACTGTCATTATAAGGTGTTGCTAGGGTAAACACTTGGAAGCTTTCCTTAACTCTTTCAAGTTGGTGAACTTATAAATCTACTCCGGTTCCAGGCAAACATAATATGCAGTTAAGTTGGCGGCTATACAAATAAAGAAACATATGGAGACAAACACTTTACCGAAAGGTGTTCACTCATGGACGAGCCTATGATCGAAACATTGTTTCATACTATCTATGTGGTGATTAAGAAAGGAGGTAAATTTGTGGAATCAGGAGTGCTAAAGTGTATGGTATAGATTATATGCAGTATCTATCTATACTACGGCAATAGATTTATAGCCTGTAGACTCGAACACTTAACACACCCAATTCAAGAAGTTATATTCCAGATGGCGAATGAGACAACAAGACAAAAGTGTGTTGCAGCCAATTCATTTGTAGGCTTGCTTTTAGATCTACGGCGTCCTGGTTGTCTCCTCTGTCCATTGTATTTTCGACATCTCAAAGTAGCATTGCCACTGTCTGGTCCTTTAATCTCGCAATTGTTACAACTGGAAGTTATGAAGAGTTTTAATTAGGCCTGGTAAGCACTACTGTTATGGTAACTCCCAAATTGGTCCACACTAGACTGAATAGATTAGAAGTGAATTCAGTGAGGAGAGTATAGTCAGGACTTATGCCAAGACTCAGTAGTCTATTTTAGAGATGGTAGTTATAGCTTATATAGCTGTTTATTTATGCAAGTTATTTTATCATAAGCCACTTTGATCTTATAAAGTTTACCACACCAATAACCTCTTTGTACCAAATTAATGCACATATGGTTAAGAAAAGAACAAGATCATTTTATATTATATATATATAATATAATTAATTATAAAAGAAAAAAGTTTATATTATATAAAGAATTGCAAGTAACTAGATTAAAAAGGAAAATAATATATTTATATGAATATTAATATATAAATTATAATAATTTATCTCTATGAACAAACAAACAAAAAAGGGAAAAAGAAAAGAACCTTATATACTAATGTAAACTAATGACACACGTAATAATAGGAATCAGGCTATGACAGACAAGACACTACTCCCTGGTTATCAGCACAGCTAGCAGTATTTAGTAGCACACAATACAGGATAACACCACACAAATCTCCAGGAGCCGATATATCCAAGACGCTGGTTGAGTATATACCGATTGCATATGAATTCAAGAGGAATTAAAACACCCTCCGTCACAGCCTGAACCCCTTATACACATACAGAAAGGTAACTAGAAAACAGAAGATTGGCAAGTACAGCGCCATATATTATTAAGAACATTAAATAATATACAACATGAATCAATTGACGCACTCAACCGAGACCTCATAGTCGACCATGGCTGGCACAACAAAACAACTCAGAGTGCCGAGCTATAGAGAGTCGAAAGGGGTCGAGAAACTCTCGAAGCTTCAGTGGCGAGGGATGTGACACCTCCCCCTGGAAGACCTCCGAACAGGGAGAGGAGGGCGAAGAAGCCACAAGAAGCCGACTGAAAGGAGGGTGGTAGGTCCCTTGACAGTGTGTCAGCGATCCGATTGTCAACTCCTTGTATGTGACACACAACCAGCTGGTACTCCTGAAGCTGCAGAGACCATCTTAAAATCCGTAGATTGGTGTTCTTCATACGGTCAATGAAAGTAAGAGGATTATGATCCGTATTCACTTCAATGTGGGGCGAATGCTGAGGAAGATAACAATAAAATTTCTGTATTGCCAGGACCAGAGCCAAAGCCTCCTTCTCCACAGTAGAGTACCCTCGCTGATGTCTTTTCAACTTTGTGGAGAAATAAGAGACTGGGTGGAGGATATCTTCATGGTACTGTAGGAGGACGGCTCCAACACCCTCACCACTGGCGTCGACCTGCAGTTGATAAGGTTTGGCAGGATCAGGGGCACGGAGCACTGGGTAGGTGGACAGCAGAGTCTTCAGGTGGTGGAAGGCCGCCATACATGCGGGGGACCACACAAACGCCACCTTCGTGCTGGTTAGGTCGGTGAGAGGGTAGAAACAAGAGACCCTGTCACCTGTAGAGAATACACTAAGTTTAGTTTTAGCATCATATGTACTTCATTTTTGACTAACTACATTAAAGATTTTCCAAAGCTAGAGCATGCACAGAAGATAGTTTCAGCTTCAAAGAATTTATGTACTCAGAAACTGTGCGTAGAGGGTGATCAGAAACAGTCTTAAAACCAAACATCTTTAAGTACTTTAAGAGGGCCCCTAATTTGGCGACCATACAAGAGCTCGAATGGTGAGTGGCCTAGTGATTATTGTGGGCATTCTCTTATGGCAAACAGGAGAAAGTCTGTTTTCATCCCAGTCCTTCTCAGTTTCAATGCAATATTCAATGCAAAACCTTGATCAGTTTGAATGTCTTTAGGAATACCCACCCTACTAAAGAGGTGCAGGAAGTGTTTTACCACTTGTCCAGCCTCGATGTCCTTCAGAGGGTAAGCCTCAGGGTACCTAGTAGAAGTGTCCATGACAGTAAGGAGATACTGATTGCCCTTCTTAGTCCTGGGAAGAGGTCCAACACAATCTATAACAATGCGCTCAAACGGCTCAGTAGTGACAGGAATTGGCTTAAGAGGAGCAGGGGGAATGACTTCATTAGGCTTACCTGCGATTTGGCACGTATGACAGGTCTTAACATACTGGGCAACGTCCTTCTTGACTCCCGGCCAGTAAAACGAGCAAGTACCTTTTGATATGTATTTTGCTGTCCCAAATGTCCCGCTAAACAGTCATGAGCCAATTCCATAACAGAACTGCGAATAGAAGTGGGAATGACTACTTGATGAAGTGGACCAGATATCAGTATCAGCCTTATCTGGAGGATGGAAACTTCTCATAAGCACACTTTCATGATAGTAAAAACATGAGTTTTTTCCTGCAGTCTGCTACAAGTCTGATTTTAGCTAGTGTAGGATCTATCTCTTGAGCCTGAATCAGATTATCCTTGGACAGATTCGGATATATTAAGTTATCACGAGGTGATGGCAAGGATAGGTTTGGGCAAGGAGCAGTAACAGTTTGTGAGCGGGTAACTGCACATACGGGGAAGACATGAGGATGTTTTTAATCGAGTGGCTCAGTGAGACTCCTCTCCATGAGTTTGTTTGACAGGGCCAATTCTGGAATCAGACCGTTCCCTGCCAAATCATTCCCCAGAAGAAAAGTCACACCAGCAACAGGGATCTTATCACGAATGGCTACTTTTACCTCCCTTTGAGTAATCCACTGTCTAGTACCACTTTAGCAATAAGTGCTCCTTTGCCTGCATCTAGAAATAGTAGTTATAGCTTATATAGCAGTTTATTTATGTAAGTTATTATATCATAAGCCACTTTGATCTTATAAACTTGACCACACCACTAACCTCTTTGTACCAAACTAATGCACATAATATTATGGTTAAGAAAAAAAAAAATCATTTTAATATATATATTTATATATAATTAGTTTTAAAAGAAAAGTTTATATTATATACAAAATAGGAAGTAACTAGATTAAAAAGGAAAACAATATATTTATATGAATATTAATATATAAATTATATTAATTTATCTCTATGAACAAACAAAAAAGGGAAAAAGAAAAGAACCTTATATACTAATGTAAACTAATGACACGTAATAATAGGAATCAGGCTATGACAGACAAGACACTACTCTCTGGTTATCAGCACAGCTAGCGGTATTTAGTAGCACACAATACAGGATAACACTTCCACACAAATCTCCAGGATTAACCATAATATTATGTGAATTAGTTTGTTACAACCCGGAAGTTATGAAGAGTTTTGGCAAATTGATACGGTGTGACAGTCACGATTTTTATCATGTGTTCTTTTTTTGTTTGATATACAGTGTTGTTTTATACCAAGGACTGCAGCAAATGAGTATTTGCACATTATCGAACAATCTAATAACACGGCCCCCACTAGTGGGGAGGGCTATGAAGATCAGGGAAACTGCGGGGTAAAAGGGGAAAAATAGGGGTAATATGGGAAGAACTATTACCTACCAGCTAGTACGTGTCCCTAGTTTATCCCATACCTACCAGCTGATCCCTTGTCATGAACCTAACTAAGAAACCTAACCTAATCTAACCTAAAAGTAATATGTGGATAGAAACTAACCTTGACGTTATTTTGATGTGGATAGAGTGTAGTGACGTCATATTTGCTTAAGGTAAAAGGTCAATTCTGATTGGCTAAGAAAAAAAACAAAAAACATAAAACTAGTTTTTGTTGCGGGAAAAGTGTAATCCGGCAGAGAGAACATGAACAAAGTGACAGTGGCTTTGTGCAGTGGGGACTCTGCAAATGTTATAGGGGAGGGAAAGTAAAATGTACGCAATTACCAAAGCAGCACTGGATCGCGCAACTGTAAGGTCCCCCGAGTAAGGTAGGAGAGAAAAAAAAAATCTATAAAGCAGAAATCCCGTAAAACAGGACTTGTCATTATGCAGACAAGACTGTGTTTTACCCTATATCTCCCTTATAATACATTTGCGATGGGAAAGACATATATAGGACTGAAGACTATTATATAACATACCTATAGGCTACACAAAATTCGATGGGGCTTGTAAACCGTCACACCGTAAAATCTTACCGGAGTTTTAATTAGGCCTGGTAAGCACTACGGGTATGGTAACTCCCAAATTGTCACACTAGACTGAATAGATTAGAAGTGAATTCAGTGAGGAGAGTAATAGTCTGTTTAACAGACTTATGCCAAGACTCAGTAGTCTATTTTAGAGATGGTAGTTATAGCTTATATAGCAGTATATTTATTAAGTTATTATATCATAAGCCACTTTGATCTTATAAACTTGACCACACCACTAACCTCTTTGTACCAAACTAATGCACATAATATTATGGTTAAGAAAAAACAAGATAATTTTAATATATACATATACAATTAATTATAAAAGAAAGGAGTTTATATTATATACAGAATTGCAAGTAACTAGATTAAAAAGGAAAATAATATATTTATATGAATATTAATGTATAAATTATAATAACTTATCTATGAACAAACAAACAAAAAAGGGAAAAAGAAAAGAACCTTATATACTAATGTAAACTAATGACACACGCAATAATAGGAATCAGGCTATGACAGACAAGACACTACTCCCTGGTTATCAGCACAGCTAGTGGTATTTAGTAGCACACAATACAGGATAACACCACACAAATCTCCAGGAGCCGATATATCCAAGACGCTGGTTGAGTATATAGCCTACTGATTGCATATGAATTCAAGAGGAATTACAACACCCTCCGTCACAGCCTGAACCCCTTATTCACGTACAGAAAGGTAACTAGAAAACAGAAGATTGGCAAGTACAGCGCCATCTATTATTAAGAACATTAAATAATATACAAAATGAATCAATTGACGCACTCAACCGAGACGTCATAGTCGACCCTGGCTGTAGACCAGTCAAAGTAGGGCTGGACTTAGAACAAATTGCAATAGAAGGTTTTTTGGCTTTAACTTGTTTATTAGGTCCCTCTGATGAACATATAAAAAGTCTCCAACTTTTGGACACCGGGAAAGTGGTTAATTTGCATAAATTCAAGATGGCCGCCGTCCAAAGCTTCAACTTACAGATAACTTTTTTCTGGTTGCTCCTAGACCCTATAAATGTATTACAAACAACGTTTTTTGACTTTAACTTGTTTATTAGGTCCCTCTGATGAACATATAAAAATTCTCCAACTTTTGGACACCTGGAAAGTGGTTAATTTACAGCCAAAAAACCTTACAGCCAAAAAACCTTCTATTGCAATTTGTTCTAGGTCAAGCCCTACCTTTACTGCACATTATTGTCTATTACATTTTGCCTAGGCCTATACTAATCCCATCATCTTGTTTCTTGTTTCAACGCATGTGATGGACGCATGCAAGGACTTCCAGGAGGCTGCAGATCTTTTGGATAAGCTGTTGCGTGAAGACGTTTCACCGGATGAAGTCTGCAGTAAAGACGTTTTCAACAGAATTTCTGAAAAACTTAAAGCTGAGAAGAGCTCCTTAGCAGAGCATAAGATGGGAAAGCTATGGATTCAATACATGGACATGATTGACCTGCTGCGTCGCTTCCTGAGGGCACTGAGAATGGGCGATTTCCTACTGTACCTCGGAACACTCCAGGAGATGTTGCCGTACTTTGCAGCGTGTGGTCATAACAATTATGCCAAGTCAGCCCATGTGTACATTCAAGACATGATTGAACTTGAGCAGCTCAACCCAGACATGTTCTGTCAATTGAACTCCGGTCTATTTGTGATCCGCCGAAGTGATCGGCTGTGGGCAGGACTGCCAAGCGACTTGGTTATAGAGCAGGTTTTGATGCGCTCTTTGAAAACGAATGGTGGATTGACACGTGGTAGGGGCATGGAGGAAACGCAACGCCTGCGCTGGTTACTTGCTATGCCAGCCTGCGCTGAGGTGAGTGAAGTTATGCAAGAACTGACAGGGAAGCATTTCCACACCTCTGAGCAGCACAAAGAAAGGACTGAAGCAAGGCGTGAACGAGATAGGAAGGACACAGAGAAGGTTCTCGCATTCTTCAAGGATTAGGATCCATTTTAGAATCAAATGAACTCAGGAATATTGCCAACGGTGTGACAGGACCAGCCTCGGCCAATCCTCATTTACTGTATGAGGTTGGTATGAACATTGTGCAGAAGATGGAAGGTAGCAATGCTTTTGACTTTTCATTTAGGAAGAAAGATCAAGTTGAGTCGTTGGGTGCAAAGGTTACAATCAGTGCTGAAAAAGTACCAATCGACCCACAGCTCCTTTTCCAGAGGCTCCTCATCTTTGCTAATAACAGGGACTTAGGTGTTGAAGAGGTCTTTGCGTATGAGTTGTCTAGCTACCCTACTGCTCTGTTCGATAAGTGGGGGAGGCTCAGGGAAGCCAATAAACCACAGCTAGGAGATGAGATAGCTGCTGTTGTTCCCAAGTCGTCATTGGAATCATTTGAGGAAGAAAGGACTGTGACCCATGTTCTGGATGGTGGTTCCTTATTGCAAAGGATTCCATGGAAGAAGGGTGACACATTTGAGGACATTGCAAGCATGTACATGAAGCATGTTTCCAAAAACTTTCTCAACCCGGTGGTTGTATTCGACGGTTATAAATCAGGACATGACACACAATCGACGATCAAAAGGAGTCTTTGGTCAAAAGGTGATGTTCACTCCAACCATGCCCCTTCGGTCAAAAAAGGAAAACTTCTTGTCAAACTCGGACAATAAGCAAAACTTCATTGACTTATTGTGTGAAACATTCAAGGCAAATGGAATTGACTGTGTCAATGCGCCAGCAGATGCAGATGTCATGATTGCGAAGAAGGGAATTGAGCATGCAAGGGAAACCGTGACATATGTGATAGGTGAGGACACAGACTTGTTGGTGCTGTTGTGTCATTATGCGGAACGAGGGATGAATGATTTGTACTTCAAGTCGAGCAAGGAAGGTGGGAAATGTTGGCATATTAACTCAGTAGCAGAAGCTCTCGGTGAAAGCATCTGTCGTGTCCTGCCAGTTGTCCATGCACTCTGTGGATGTGACACAACCTCACGACTGTATGGTATTGGTAAAGGGGCTGCCTTGAGGAAAGTGAGGGAAGACAACGGTTTCTTGAAATGTATAGAAGCATTCTGTTGCCAAAGTGGAAGTAAAGACGCGATATCATCAGCTGGTGAAAAGGCCTTGGTTTATTTGTACGGGGGAAAAGGAAATGACACCCTTGACGGACTGCGAAAGACAAAGTTTTGCAACAAGGTGGCAAAAAGTTCAACTACCGTTGAAGTTCACAGCCTTCCCCCAACAACCGATGCAGCCAAATACCACTCGTTCCGAGTTTATTGTCAGGTCCAGGAATGGATGGGGAACTGTGTGGACCCCGAGAAATGGGGCTGGTGTCTGCGGAAGGGACAGCTTGAACCGAAGACGATGGATTCGCCAGTGGCTCCTGATTCACTACTGAAATTGGTCAGATGTCAGTGTAAGGGCAACTGTGACACTCAACGCTGTAGTTGCAAACGGAATGAGCTTGAATGTTCCAGTGCATGTGGTCAATGTAAAGGACTCTGTCAAAATAGCAACTTTGATGCAAGCACCGATGATCCAAGTGAATACGAACTCCTATCATGAATTACATAATTGGCTCTGAATGACGTCATACTACGTCATACTACGTCATGTTTTTTTTTTTTTTTTTTTATAAAAAAGAGGGACAACAGGTCAAAAAACCCATACAAGTACAAAGTGCCTGTGTCACCCCTTGTGAAAGAGACAGTTCAGCCTGTCTGTAAGGTTTTTCGGCTGTAAATTAACCACTTTCCAGGTGTCCAAAAGTTGGAGACTTTTTATATGTTCATCAGAGGGACCTAATAAACAAGTTAAAGCCAAAAAACGTTGTTTGTAATACATTTATAGGGTCTAGGAGCAACCAGAAAAAAGTTATCTGTAAATTGAAGCTTTGGACGGTGGCCATCTTGAATTTATGCAAATTAACCACTTTCCCAGTGTCCAAAAGTTGGAGACTTTTTATATGTTCATCAGAGGGACCTAATAAACAAGTTAAAGCCAAAAAACCTTCTATTGCAATTTGTTCTAGGTCCAGTTAAATGATTGCTAGATTTACTGGACTACTGGCACAACAAAACAACTCAGAGTGCCGAGCTATAGAGAGTCGAAAGGGGTCGAGAAACTCTCGAAGCTTCAAAGTGGCGAGGGATGTGACACAATCCTATATGACACTCTTGTTCACGTCAACTATTGCCTATCTCGCCCACTCGGCACTTAACTCCGATTGCGTATTTTGATTATGAGATTATTCGTAGAATACCTAGATACCATATATATATATATATATATATATATATATATATATATATATATATATATATATAATATGGAACTATTACCGTATAATAGTTATAATAATTTGAACTACCCCCTCACGAATTGAAAATTCACAAAATGAGTTTTTTAATCATGTTCCCCCTCCTCTCAGCCAAAACCACAAAATGCCACAACGTTTTACCGCCCCGACGTGAATATTTCTTTTTACACAAGTATTCCATTTCCTTTGGTAAGAGTGTATTTATTAACGTCCAGATGAAAGGCAAGAAGCATTTGTTATTTTACTAATTTATGCAGTTCCATAATGTGCTTTGTGTGGATGTGTGTCCGTGTGTGTGTGTGTGTGTGTGTGTATGTGAGCGGGTGTGTGTGGGTGTTCGTGAGTGTACATGTGAGTGAGTGTGTGTCTGTGAGCGGATGTGCAAGTGTGTGTGTATATGTGAGCGAGCGTGTGTGTATATGTGAACGGGTGTTTGTGTCCGTGTGCGTGGGTATATATGAGTGGCTGTGGGTGTGTGTCAGGATGTTTGTGTAGAAGTGAGTGGGTGTGTGGCTGTATATCCCTGTGTATGTGTGTGGGTGTGTGTCAGTGTATGTGTTTATCTGTGTGTTAGTGTACGTGTGTATCTGTGTGTTGATATGTGTCCGTGTGGTGTGCGTGTGTACATGTGAGCGGGTGAGTGTCCGTATTAATGAGCGGGTGTGTGGCTGTGTATTCCTGTGCGTGTGTATATGTGAACTGGTGTGTGTCTGTGTGCGTGCCTATATGCTAGCAGGAGTGTGTGGCTGTGTCCGTATATGTAAGCGGGTGTGTGTGTCCGTGTCTGTATATATATGTGAGCGGGTGTGTGTGTGTATATGTGAGGGGGTGTGTATCCGTATATGTGAGTGGGTGTGGGTGTGTGTATATGTGAGCGGGTGTGTGTCCGTATATATGAGCGGGGGGGGGGGGGTCCGTGTTTATATATATACATATATGTGAGCGGGTGTGTATTGTCGTGTGTGTGTATAATATGTGAACGAGCATTTGTGGATAGGTGTCTATGTGCGTGTGTGTATGTGAGCGGGTGTGTGTATGTGAGCGGGTGTGTGGGTGTGTGTATGTGAGCGGGTGTGTGGATGTGTGTCCGTGTGTATGTGTGTATATGTGAGTGTGTGTGTGTGTGTGTGTGTATAATATGTGAACGCACATCATTAGCAGAAAATAGGAAAACATAAAGTCAGTTAAAGGGAGGTTTATAGTTTGTTCCCTAGACCTCCCTCAAACATAAAATTACACATCCTAGACCCCTTTCAAGATAAATTTGTAAATTTTTCGGTAGATAAATTTCCCAGCCGAAGGCTGGTTCCTCTTAAATTACAGGCTCGCTTCGCTCGCCAGGAAGCTTAGGAAGGATATATGGTAGCTAAATAGAAATAGTTTATATATATTCGTATTGGATCTTGAAAGGGTTTACGTAAAGATCTAGCAGTCACTTTACAGCTACAGCATTTGTCTGATAAGAGGTTAATATAAGATACAATGTAAGGGAGTTCCTTGAGCCAACTGTACCTCAAGACATTTATATCTTCCCCCGACCTTTCCTTCCTCTCCGTGTTAAGGCCGATTCACACTAGCCATCACGGCACCATCACATCACGTCACGTCACCGTTCCATCATAATGTCTTACATGTAATCAAATGGACCTGTTCACACCAAACGTCACGTCAGCATCACGGACACGGCACCTATATATCCGTTTAATCACGTCACAGTTTCTCGGGAAGAATATTTTGACGTGACGTGATGGTGCTGTAGAAGGGATAACCTTGAGCCGTCATACCTGCTCGGTGGTTGATCGCTGACTGGGCGGTATCGTGATGAATGGTGTGAATACACGTCACAGTTGACGGAACGGTGACGTTACGTGATGTGATGGTGCCGTGATGACTAGTGTGAATCGGCCATTACTCGTCATCCTGATACGATCATTTCCTGGGAGCTTGGAGTCCTCAGGCGCATCACACAAAACATCAAGGGTTCTTCTTTTCTGAGACGTGAGCGACAAAGGTTCTGGTTCCAAGGCTCTTTATGCGCACTCCATTGACCGACTCTCTTGTAGTGCTTGGTTTATAATAGTCTGTTTATTTCTAGTTGATGGTAAGTTGTCTGTTTTCACCTGGATTACACAGCTACTATGAAGATTATGTAGCAAAATATGTTTTTAATTAAGAAAACGTGTTATCTATATAATGTAGAGACATAGAAGTTTCCTGTTTTTCACTTAAGTCTCGAAAAATCAGGTGTTAAGGGATTCATTTTACCGCCAGCTGGAAAAATACCGACTACAGCAGATAGTTCTGGCGATAACAAAATTATGTACAGTACAAAAGGAAGCCTAGTGACGGAGATACTTAAACTATATTATTAGTAAATAATAGTATTTTAGTAATAACAAATAGTAAGAGACGAAAATTCATACATAAGCATTGTAATAAAATATATGAAATTTGACAACTTAAATGAAACACATGCTGAACACAGCAGACAAAACAAATATTTGCATATTGTTAAATCCACCGAGGGACGTTAACAATCACCATAGACATGTAATAAGCATAATTAGGTCATGACTCAGCTATGTCAGTGGTTGGGTATGGAATAAACACTAAATAAATAGTTTCATATCTATACAATTTACACAATGTTATGTTATATATTCCCTATTGACTGTGACTGAAAATTTGAATATATCAGTTTTGTATTATAATAATCTGAATCGCCCTTTATGGAATGTTTAGCGAGTGAACACTATCAGCAATTATACAATATTAATTATCTTTGTTTAATGTATAAAGATTGGATTATATATGTTCCCTGTTTCCTGGGCTATCAATATTTACTTTGACTTTAGGCTATGATTGCGTGGAGAATGATGCCAACTATATATACAGTATATACAGTATATACAGTATATACAGTATATACAGTATATACAGTATATACAGTATATACAGTATATACAGTATATACAGTATATGGAACTCTAATACAAATATTTGTTAAACTTGTCTATTGGAGGAATAATACACACATATTCCCTTTTCCCCGACTTTATCAGTAATGTTTACACTTATCAGTATGTAGTGGGCAACGGTGGAAACAAGAGAGAGGGGGGGGGGGTCAATAGTGCACGGTTATATTATCTACTCTCTCTCTCTCTCTCTCTCTCTCTCTCTCTTCTGCCGCTATTAAAATAAGCATTGTTCTTCAGAGCTTTCTCAGTGTATACATGTTACCTTGGTTAAAGTAAGTGGCACCCGCATTTCAGAATATTCCTATCTCAACTCTGTCCAACTCTCTAACCCAGCAGCTGAACCGACTGTCAGAGTCATTCTTCCACTCAACAAAGTATACTCTAGAACTCTCTCCCTCAATCTACTTTTCCTTTATCATACGACTTAGATTTCTTCAAGCTCAGTGTGTGCAGACATTTTGCCTCTAAGCGTATCATAAATTGATCTCCGTCACTGTTTTCAATTTTGGAGGTACAGTACATCGATACAGGCAGCTTTCCATGTTGTCCCCTAATTCCTAGCACAAATAAAAATAGAACAGTATGTATATATTTAATAGAACAGTATGTATATATTTAATAGAACAGTATGTATATATTTAATGCATTTCATATGATATAATTCCCATTATGTTAATTGATGCATTGAATAGCCAAAATAAGTCAAAGTAATTTCATCATAGGAGATAGCAAGCCAATTACCATGCAATTATATGCAAATCTCACGTGTATTAAACTGGCACGATGAATATCATTGGACATCATTATTAAACTAATTAGAACTAATTAATTGATCTTGTGTTATGTGGCGGCTAATGAACTTTAATGAGCTTTGTAGTTGTGCAGGCAATTTACTCTTAAGCGGGAGGTAGTCGATTTTTCTGGACCCCCATCTCCCTCATGTTTAGCAAATTAGTGTTGATATTTTAAGACGTTCGTTCCGTTAGTTTGGCGATTTTGAAAACTTTCGCCCCATTTCTTTGTCAATATTTAGACCTATCTTACCCATTAGGTTTCGATTTTTGTCCTAGCTCGTGATAGCAATTCTGTAATTTTAGAAGGATTCGGCCTTCGGCCAGGACATTTTTCTACTGAAAAATGTATGAATTTATCTTATGAGGGGGTTTAGGGGGTGTCTTTTAAGCTTGATGGAGGTCTAGCGAGGAAACTGAAAAAACAAAACAAAAACAAACAATATATATATATATATATATATATATATATATATATATATACTGTATAGGTGTTGATTTTCGGTGTGAGCATCCTGGGTTCGAATCCACGGACTGCCACATGTGTTTGTAAATTTCATTAATCGATTTTAGGAGTATGGTTGGTTGTTGGAAGGAACATAATATATATTATTATATATATATATATATATTTTAGCCCCCAAAACAAGCACTATTTTCTTAATAACGTTCCCTGCTCTCGTACACAGTTCTATGTCTAAGAGTTGCAACCTCTCGCATGGCATAGACGGTTTTATTTCAACTGACGGTAAAATTAATCCATTAGCAAATGATTAATTAATACTTAATTGAACAAAAGAACTATTATATCAGCATTATATTTATACCAGGTTTTCATATTCACCACATAACTCGCTTCATAATATTTGTAATAGTTATGTAATCAGGACCCGAACATGGCATTTTACCATCAGCTTGAAAAGAAAAGAAAAACAAAATATATATATATATATATATATATATATATATATAGAGAGAGAGAGAGAGAGAGAGAGAGAGTACATAATATAGTGTATATGAAATGACGGGGTTGGAGAGAGCCGCATTAAAACCCCCACCATATAGGCCTCCAAATGATGAAGAACCACAACCAACAAGATCCAAGATAGCCGTCATGCGAACGAGAAAAAGGAACAAGAGAAAGACGATAATGAAGGCAGAAATGGAAACAACACAGTAACCCCTAGTAATACAGAGCCCTCTGTCGGTGCCCGCGTGACAAAGGCTGCTCACTAGCGATAATCCTGTACTGCCGAGCGTGTCACACAACCCGTTCTCTGACCCTGGTGAATCTCTTAATCTAGAACCTCATCTAAATTACGATGAGGAGTCTTTTATGCTAATGACCCACCAACATCCGACATTCTACAGTTATGACTTCAACCAGAATGACCATCTTTACAGCGATGAAGGTAACTCCGAACCACAACAGAAAATAAATCAGTGGTAACGAAAGCTTTCCATAATCTATCAAATATGGAGAAAAGTAAGAAGAATGGTAAAACCATTATCATTCACACATACAAGCTTTCTAAAATATAAAATAAATATATAAAATATAAATAAAAGTTAAACATTAATAAATAAAGAATAACATTACCCATGTATCATAATATTTTCAAGATTATTAGTAACCACACAATAATTCAAAAAACAAATGTCACATACCCCTATTATTCCGAAAGCAATAGCCATGTACTAAATGAAAAACGGAATACTTACCAGTAATAGTTGATCGTCAGTCCAATTTGCGGAATACAATAGGCTAGCTTTCGAGCGAAACTAATTGTATATACCATTTTGGAGAAATCCTTCCGTCAGAAGTATTCTAGGTGCAGTGACCAAGAGTAGTGTGGGGGAGAACTAGACGAACTATCCTAGTTGTGTGTGACAACGGCGTGTCCCTCTGGTATCTACAGAAAGAGGAATCTACGAGCCCTACGTTGACCAGATCTCTCTCACGGGCCCTGCTTCTCCTCCTTACCCGAGACTAAGTGTTTCTGTGTGACTATAGTTTGAGATTATTGTGAAGGTTATATAAGATATGTTAGTGTTCAATTTAACGTAATCTTAGAAACCCATTTTCGGACTCTCCTTTCCATAACCTTCCACTCGTGTCAAGAGAACATAAGACACTCTACAGTATATAAGGTTGCTATATCTATAACACTCTGGCTATAACTCATTTGTAGTCCATATCAATGTTACATATATAAATGACCTAATATTTATACAATACACCACACGTAATTTACCAGAGAACACTTTCAGATCATATTCGTTGTGTTAATATTTGCTGGGTACGTAAGCGTATATTTGAAGTAATTCCCCTTAATTTATAATTTTAACTAAACTCTAAATTCATACCCCTTTTCGTACATTTATATTCTACGTAATAATTCGACCCGTTGCTCGAATTGTTTTACACCCTAGCATAGTTAAAATCTATACAACGAGTGCTTTCTTCATTCAGTTTATATAGTCCTGATTTACGCTCAGATTCGTGAATTTATAATTACTATTATATCCGGTCAACCACGTTATACGGTCAATATTATTTTAGAACCAGTTCGAGAATTTATATTCTACCTTACTGTACTCCTAGCCTCCATTTTGGCTCATTTTATTTCACTACTTGTTCTGTGAAAGTATTCTATATTTATTATTCGTTCCGCCACTTATTTTGGCGATCTCTATCTTATTATTCAGTATTGTGAAGTTCATTTATAATAACTGTGTTATGACCACTTTTGGTTAATTTTATTCATTACACGTTCTGTGAAATTAAGTTCCCGAATTATCATTCCAGTAGGCCCTGATATTGGCTAAGTTTATATATCATATATTTGGTGTATATTTATTCACAATTCTGAGTTTGTAGTATAAAGTCAATTCATATTTGCCATCAGCTAGGACTAAAGTCAAATGTACATATCCTCGTCCTAGCATTCCAGTTTCATATTAAAGTTATTAATGTTATCACCCTCTCAGTAGACTTGACCTAGAACCCCCCCCCCTGGCGCGGTATCTTTGTAGGTTTACCGCCTGGCTTCTACCTCGCCTTGACTCAGCCGCGCGCCACCTCAGGTATTCAAGGTCGCACTAACCTTTGAATATTATTACATTAATTAATTATACCTCTCTTAGATCACTTGATTTTATTATATATATTATCATCCCATCCATGCCGTGTCTTATGAATTAGTATCATGAACTATTGATGTTATGTTGTGACTTTAATATTTATGAATGAGTAGAACTACTGTCGACTTATTCTAGTCACTTAATTATAACATTGGACTTAGTGTGCTATACCTAAGCTCCGGATGTTTCTGTGCTCTGTACCCTAGCTAATTAAGAAATAAAACGTGTGTACTTACCTTGTGTATTTATTTTCTTTGGTGAGGAATGAGTGAGAATTTACACAATTACATCTATGCTAGTTATGCTCCTCTGGAGCAGTAGTAAGTTCTGAGTACCCTTCATGAGACTTATAAGAACATGATTATAAAGTGTGTTGGATTACAAAGACGCATAACAATATATATATATACTAAGCATTGTCCGACCTCCATCTATCTATTGCCGGACGTCATATTCCCCTTAATGAGGGTGGTCATACACAGAATGCCCCCAAGCGGACCTAATCCCTGCAAGAAGGACAACCCGAGCCACCTAGTTTAGGATCCGTCCAACTCCGAGGCCCTCTGTGTATCTTGTTAGCACTATTTTTCTACAGTGGTGTTCGGCATGTCCATCCACTAACCTGCCTTACCCTTAGGTAAGCAGTACGGATTTGTAACAGGTGTACTCCCCTAGACAGGTTGCCGACCAAGGCTGACGAGTCCCATCCACCCGGATGTTTATAAGGTTGTTGTTGTTGTTGTTGTTCCCCAAGCTGCCTGGCCGAACAGCCCCAAGGCCCCGAGCAAGGCAATAACCGAGCGCCCCCACAGAACCCTCCCTGCCGACCACAATAAAGCCTGGGTGACCGAAGCCACTCCATGGCGGGGAGCTGAAGAGGGTGCGGAAATGCCTGGGAAACCAAAGCCCCACCCAGGGCCCTGTGCCCCTCAGCAATTATGAAGAGAAAGCTGAGGGGCAAAGGAAAAATGTGACGCTTTGGCTTCCAATATTGGTGGATTGGGAGGTCAATCCATGTAAGAGACACCGTCACTTGAGATCTAGAAAATATAAAAGTAAAAGGAACATTCAGAATAAGCTATGGGTATGGCAGAGATCGCTCAGTTCTCAGTCTGATAGACCAGCCCATCACCACATGACTAGAACCCCATCCTCTCCGCATCAGCTAGGAAAGGCCCTAGAAAGCCGCCTTTGGCGTGGGGATAGCTCCCCTATTTCAACCCCTTTCAGGGTTGGGCACCCGCAGTGTTTATAAGGTTGTCTCCCCTAGATGGGTTGCCGACCAAGGCTAACGAGTCCCATCCACCGACCTCCATACTACCACCTATAATATCACACCAACCTTTATCATCTATACTAGGTTATTCTTCAGTACATTTGTTCAGCCTCCATACTGTACCTGCCTTCCACTTACAATAGTTTCCAGTGTCTCTGTTTTCGGACCCAATGAATCTAACAATATAATATGTGTGTTAAGGTGACAGTGGTTATTTTGTCCGGTCTATTTATTTATATATTCATTTATTTTTAGTGTCCTCGCTAGACCTTCATCAAGCTTATAAAAATACTTCCTAGACCCCCCTTCAAGATAACTTTGTACATTTTTTTAAAGAAAAATGTCCCGGCCGAAGGCAGGTTTGCCTTAAGATTACAGGCACGCTATTTCTGGCCATGAAAAAAAATGATATCTAAATGGTACGAAAGGTCTTGATATTGATAATTAAATGGGACGAAAGGTTTTAAAATCGTCAAACTAATGGGGCGAATGTCTTAAAATCTGAAAACTAATTGGGCTAAACATGAGGAAGATGGGGGATCAAAAATAACGACCCATCTCCCCTTAATATATATATATCAATCAATTCCTCAACCTCTTAATCATTGTATTAATTTCTATCTATCTATCTATCTATTGCCTGACGCCGTGATCCCCGAAAGGTTAGCCACGAACGAACCGCCCCCATGCACCTCTGTCCCCAGCCAGCCGACGCCCTTCCTCCCAACCAGCACTGCCTTTATCCATATACTTCCTCACTCCATCCTTCCACCTCTCTTTCGGTTTACTTCTCCCTCTCTGTCCTTCCACCTCGCTCTCGTACACCCTCTTGGTTATTCTCTCGCTTCCCATACGTTCCATATGGCCGAACAATCTCAAGGTGTTCCTGTTCACACTTTCCAGCACATCTACCTCCACACCACACCTCCTTCTTACTTCCTCGTTCGTCTGTCTATCCTTCCATGTAACTCAGCATGCACTTCTTAAGTAACTCATTTCCACCTCTCTAACTCTTGGTCTACAGTAGGTCTCTCCACCAACGTCCATGCTTCGCTTCCGTAAGTCAGTGTCGGGATTACCATATTGTCATGCAAGGACTTCTTCACTTCCAAACTGACCACCCTATTTCTTGTTACTGCTTTCAGCGTTCTTACAACCCTCTTCCCCTGTTGCACCCTCTTCCGCACTTCTTCATCCATAATCCCATCTTCACTCAACACACTGCCAAGATACTTAAATGAGCTGACAATCTCCATAGCCTGACCGTTCAACTTCACCTCACACTTTGTGGCTTCACCCCTTTCGATGACCATACCTTACTCTTCTCCGCATTTACCTTCAGATTCCGTTTTTCGCTCACTGTTCCAAACATATTTACCAGACCCTGCAACTCCCATTTATTATCGCTCATCAGAACTGTATCATCAGCATACAGTAGTACAGGTCGCTTCCACTCATTTCCCTCCCTTATCAGCGATACACCAACATCCACTGCTCTTCCTTGTATTTCTTTCATGATTCCATCCATACAGTAAACAACCACGGGGACATCACACACCCCTGTTTCAACTCAACATTCAGATCAAAGAACTTGCTCTGCTCAGTTACCACACATACTGCCGCCTTTGCACCCTCATACATGCTCTTCACTGCTTTCAGCAACTTGCCATCTACATTGTATATTCTAAGTACTTTCCACATACCTTCTCTATCCACTCTGTCATAGGCCTTCTCCATGTCCATATAGGCAACATACAGCTTTTGGTGCTTTTCCAGATATTTCTCCACAACACAATTCAGGGTAAAAATCTGATCTACACATCCTCTTCCTTTCCTCTAACCGCCCTGCTCGTTACCTATCCATTTCTCCGTTCTCGCTCTCACTCTCTCAATCACTACCCTACTGTACACCTTCCCTACTATGCTTAGAAGAAATATTTTTCAGTGGTGACCACACACTCCTCTTTCCCCTTTACCCTTATATAAAGGGACTATTATGCCTGTCTTGCAGTCATCAGGTAAACTCGCTTTCTCCCATGCTAGTTTGCAAATTTTCCATACTCATTCGATCACTATCTCACCATCATACCTCAGCATATCCCCACACACTCCATCTATTCCTGGTGCTTTCCCCAACTTCACTCTTTTCATGGCTTCACACACTTCTGACCTCCTGATCCCCACCTCCTCCTCCACTACTTCTCTTCTTCTTCCTCCCATATCCCATCCAACTATGTTTGCTGGCACTTCATTCCTTACATTTAGCAATTCGTTGAAGTACTCCCTCCATCTTTCGACTCTCTCTTGCTTTTCGGCAGGCACTCGCCCATTCTTATCTTTTACACCCTTTCTGTTTCCCTTGCTACCTTCCCTAACTTTCTTGACTGTTTTCCAGAACAGTTTCTTACACTCCCTCCATTTTACACTCAGATTCCTTCCAAATTCCTCATCTACTCTTCTCTTACTTTCCTTCACTATTCTCTTCATCACTCTCTTTCTCTCCACGTACCTCGCTCATTTCTGTCTCTCCAAATCGTCATTCCATTTACTACCCAACCACTCTCTATACGCTTTCTTCTTGTCTTCCACAGCTATTTTTACGTCTTCTGTCCACCATGCTGTACCCTTCATTCCCCTCCCTCTTCTACTTACTCCACAAACTTCCTTACATGCTGCACAGATCTCTTTCTTAAACACTTTGCTAATTTCTTCCACTTCCTCCATACCTTCCAGGTCAAATCTACCTAGTCATCTTTCTACTGCTCTTCTGTACTCTTCCCTGATTTCCTCCTCCTGCAGCCTCTCCACCCTCCTCGCCATTCCATCTTCCTCTCGCCTCCCTCCAGCTCACCTCACCCACTTCTTTTATATCCTAATTTTAGCTACTACTACATAATGGTCAGACAGACCCCCTCCAATACCCCTATACACCCTAGCATCCAGCACAGATTTCTTCATTCGTTCATCCACACATACTGTATATAATCAATCAGTGCCTTTCGTTCCACCACTGTCTTATCCTTATCCTTCTTCCTCCACACCACTTTTCATGTGTACCTGTGTATCATTCTGTGTCGGATGAAGGTGTTGGCTATCCACTACCTCCTCCCCACACATATGTCCATAAGTGCACTACCATTCCCATTCACCTCTGACGGTACCCTCCACCCTCCCACCACTCCATCAACTTTCTTATCGCCCACCTTCCCATTCATATCCCCAATCAGAAATATTCTTTCATTTCTTGCCAAACTTATCCTGGCACGCCTCCACATTCCCCCAGAACTCCTCTTTCTCTCTTACAGGATTATCCTCTGTCGGAGCATACACACAACACAATCAACCTCGTTTGTATTCCTACTTTCATTCTCACCCACACAATCCTTGATTCCACAGACCCATAGTCTCTTACACGCTCCTTCCATTTGTTACTTGCAAACAAACATGCACCTTCTCTCGCTGCTCCCTCACTCACTCTAGCACACACACCCATTCCAAACTCCCACTCTCTCACATCTGTACCCCTCCAATTTGGTCTCAGTCATTCCACATACATCCAGCCTGGCATTCACTAACACTTCCAGGACCTCTCTCTCCTTTATGTCATCATTCACGCCTCTCACATTCCATGTCGCTATTCTAAGATCGTCCATAGTCGGTCAGGGTTCATCAACATAAGGTCCTTCCACATCCGACACTGTTCGTTCGTTCTTCGTTGCGTAAGTATTTCTCACAGGTGGGGGGTCGCAAGCCCACCGACCCAACCTCTTTAGTCGCCTCTTATGACACACGCAGGAGACAAATGGGGCATATTCTATTCCCTTACCCCCAGGGGTAATTAATCTCACATGCATCATTTCTCCCCCAGGGATCAGAAAACATTAACTTCCCATAGATTAGCAATGACTATTAAAGTACACACACGGTAATGGATCAATTATTCCATATATAGTCAACCATGTATTATCTTTATAGAATATCACCTTAATTCACTGCAAAGATAGACCTTAACTGTATATGAGCTAACCACTACCATAAATTACCATCAGATTCTGTATATAACAACAAACACAACACATCAGTAGCCATAAACTACAGCTGTACAATATCTCCACCACCAACCAAAACATGGCGTACCTCATACTCCACCTTCGCATGTCACAATGGAATATACAACTTAGTAATGTCATTGAGTGATGTACTCTCCAAAGTTGTAAAAGTTGACTAGGTAATTATTATATGCTTAATCCCTGTGTTTACACATGCATAACCACCCCTCAAACTATTTTGCGCTGTTTTTCTTTTCAATAGGCTTATCTATTAACAGCCTCAAAAGGGTCAATCCATCTGTTGCTGCTTGTATTATCCCCGGTACCCATATGTACAATACATTATCACCACCATTACCAATCATTCACCATCCCCATTCTCTACCCACAATTACGTTTCACCAGTAATGCTGCAGTTTCCCCCGAAATGATCCCCGCATCCATTTGGCGTCCTGGAATAGATCCGAGTCATTGGCAATATCCGTCCGTTTCTGAAATGTAGGTCTTGTCTTCACTCCGTCACTGCTGCTATTACCTATCCATACCTGTACCGTCGACATCCTATATATTTTAATCTGGCTACTACTAATCAATTGATTCCGTTTAGGAAGGATCTCTAGCAATGATAAGGCTTCGAATTAACTCAATCAGCACTTTAAACCAACACAGATCTTTCCTAAGCTGCACAGAATCGAATAAATATAGCTAGAATAAAACAACAGACGTCGTTCGTACAGAATGGGTTAATGCTTGTGTATTTCCTGTTCCGTTCTGTTGGCTTTTATCTTCATATTTCAGCAATGTTTTTACCGTCCTAGTACTGTTATACATTTTTTAGTTTAATTTAGACAAGCATCACACGGTGTTATTCCCTTTAGGAAGTACTTCCTGTAGTCATATGAGTATAAGTCAAGTATGATTATTTATTTCTTCAGACCGATGACAACGTTTCTATAGCTACTTTCAGACGATTGTATTGAGCGTTGGAAGGGCCTCGTACTTATCGGAAACCACTTAACTCTCTCATTGTGGCGGTTTATGTAGGAATGATTCGCCCACGCAGTTATTTTCCTGCTAATTCCATCAATATACATCGTCCTAGCGCCATATCTGTAACCCTGAGTGAATAGGAGCGTTCAATCTGTGGACACATTTGCCAGATGTCACCAGATTCTTTAATTTATCACGAATAAAATAATAAAATGTGAACATTGCTAATACTTACTATATATCTTTTGTTGTGATTTCAAAACATCAAGTATAATTTTTAATCATACTCCTATCCATTAGCCAATCAACAGCCTCTATAAAAAAATAGGCTGCTTCTCAAGTCCGGCAGTCCTGTTCAGAGAAAAATATGTAGGTGAATGAAATGTCAAGTTCATCATAAAAGCATTGTTTAATTTAGATACCACTATCATAAATATATCATTAGCATACAAAAGAAGGTAAATTATAGACTATATATTTTTGCAACCTGTATTTACCATTTTGTAATGGATATATTTCACAACACAATATTTTTTAAAGCTCTCTTATTTTAAACATGCAATATACTGTAGTAGTGAGCTAAAATATATATGAGATTATTATAATATATATGAAGAATATATAAGATTAAAACTACTTGTCATAAGACTTTATTGACTTCAGGAAAAATCGACGAATAATTTAGAAACTGACACCCTTCTTAGTCTTTTCAAATTTGATTACGATAATTGGTGAATCTGGTGACATCTGGCAAGCTTGTCTACAGATTGAACGCTCCTATTGGAACGAGCTCCAATGATAAGATTCGGTCGACCTCTCCCTATAACAGTCACCATCCGTTCCCTTCCTCATCACACCATGAACACAAATTAAGCGGCTTGTTGAACTCTCCAAATCGGCGCGTTACTATGCACAAACAAACATGTTCCTCTTCAATACTTACGTGTCACATATTTGTTTATCCAAATATTGAAATTATACTTTCATATATCCTCATTATTTTAACCCCCCCAGACAGAAATAGTTAATTTACTGACGAGGAAGCGGACGACACGGTATTATCCCCACAACTGTCAAAATATCACTGAGGGACCGTTAGAGGCAGAGGAACGTGGGTTTGCCACCATTCGACAGATTTTGATCTAACTTACCTAAGTTACTGAGCTCAATATGATGCTAGAGCGTCATATAACTTATTAGAGAGATATTAAGATAAGTTCATACATATGAGTATTTTGGCCAAACCGCCATATGACGCTCTAGCGTCATGAGACGGAGAATGTTAATAGCGGCTTTATATACAGTTAGGTTATCGTTTCATGAATTACACTCATACACTCATAAACATGCATACTGTAATATATCCAGTATATAATGTATACACATATATAAAATATATATATATATATATATATATATATATATATATATATATATATATATATATATATATATATATATATATATATATATATATATATATATATATATATTATACAAATATGATATATCAGGTATATGTTAATGAAAGTAGTGCCAGTAGAATAAAGATAATACAAATTATAGTTCGTTGATTTTAAGAAATATTGAAGACTGATGTTCTACTTCGTGTCTCAGTTAATAAGATGTGCACATATCTTATAAGTTAATCCTAGTGCGTGAATGGAATCCAGACGCCAGCACGCTATGTGACTTGACAAATGAAAGGTATCAATACTAAAGCAACCCTTCATTATATGTAAGCTCACTTATATATATATATTTCGTTGTTATCCTCTGTGTGTGTGTGTGTGTGTGTGTGTGTGTGTGTGTGTGTGTGTGTGTGTGTGTGTGTGTGTGTGTGTGTGTGTGTTGGTTGGTGATCTTTTGTTTGCTTACACATGTTCATGGACCGTTGTGCCATTAAATGCAAACACTAGTACACACACACACACACACACACACACACAAACGCATACATTTGAGTTCTCCATGCACACACATCGATACGTCAATGTGAGTGTCTACATCCATATACTGTAGATACATAGATATAACAAATATAATAAATGATAAATGGATATTTAATTTGATAAGCATATATACTGTTTTTGTTTTCTATATTCCTACTACTCCCTCTCGGGCATAGGCTGAGAGCCTATACATTCTACTGCTCAAGACGGTGAAACCCGTGAGGTCTCGTTCCAGTCCAGGGAGTGAGTCATGTGAAACACCTAGAGCTGCAAGCAGCCTTCGCCATCTTGCCTTCACAGACGCATGGTGCTTGGTTGTCCACTCACGGCTCCTGTTTGTCTGCAGATTTAAAGACCATGACCTCCATTAATGATGTTTGGACAGGCTGATCATGATAATAGGTGAGCAGTGATTGATATGTGTCATTGGTGATCATATGTAGGACTCTTCTGAACAACCTTAAAACGGTCTTGACTCGTATAGTCTGCTGTATGCACATGCTGGTCGTTTGGGATCCTCGCTAGTTTTGTAAACTATACAAATATTTATAGATAATTAAAGATAATTCCAGATAACTAAACTTTATAGCTTTTTCTTTGTCCTTCCATATTATTTATATACAATCTATCTATCTATCTAATGCCTGACGCCGTGATCCCCGAAGGTGTGGCCACGAACGAACCGCCCCCATGCACCCCTGTCCCCAGTCAGTCGACGCCCCTCCCCTCAACCAGCACCGCTTTCGTTCATATACTTCCTCACTCCATCCTTCCACCTCTCCTTCGGTCTACCTCTCCCTCTCTGTCCCTTCACCTCGCTCTCGTACACCCTTTTAGTCATTCTCTCGCTTTCCATACGTTCCATATGGCCGAACCATCTCAAGTTGTTCCTTTTCACACTTTCCAGCACATCTACCTCCACACCACACCTCCTTATTACTTCTTCATTAGTCTGTCTATCCCTCCATGTAACTCATCATGCACTTCTTAAGTAATTCATTTCCACTGCTCTCACTCTTGGTCTGAGTCTCTCAACCAACGTCCAAGCTTCGCTTCCGTAAGTCAGTGTCGGGATTACCACACTGTCATGCAAGGACTTCTTCACTTCCATACTGACCATCCTATTTCTTGTTACTGCTTTCAACGTTCCTACAACCCTCTTCCCCTGTTGTACCCTCTCCCGCACTTCTTCATCCATAGTCCCATCTTTACAAAACACACTACCCAGATACTAAAAAGAGTTGACGATCTCCATAGCCTGACCGTTCAGCTTCACCTCACACTCTGTGACTGCACTCCTTTCGAAGACCATAACCTTGCTCTTCCCCGCATTTACCTTCAAATTCCGTTTTTCGCACACTGTTCCAAACTCATTTACCAGACCCTGCAACTCCCATTCATTATCACTCATCAGAACTGTATCATCCGCAAACAGCAGTATAGGTAGCTTCCACTTATTTCCTTATCAGTGATACACCAACATACACTGCTCTTGATAGTATTTCTTTCATGACTCCATCCATATATACAGTAAACAACCACAGGGACATCACACACCCCTGTTTCAAACCAACATTCAGGTCAAAGAACTCGCTCTGCTCACTCTCCACACGTACTGCCGCCTTTGCACCCTCATACATGCTCTTCACTGCTTTCAGCAACTTGCCATCTACTCTGTATATTCTAAGTACTTTCCACAAACCTTCTCTATCCACTCTGTCATAGGCCTTCTCCAAATCCATAAAGGCAACATACACCTTTTGTTTCTTCTCCAGATATTTCTCAACAACACAATTCAGGGTAAAAATCTGATCTACCCATCCTCTTCCCTTCCTAAAACCTCCCTGCTCGTCGCCTATTCATTTCTCCATTCTCACTCTCACTCTCTCAAACACTACCCTACTGTATACCTTCCCTACTACGCTTAGAAGACATATTCCTCGGTGGTTACCACACACTCCTCTTTCCCCTTTGCCCTTATATAGGGGGGACTATAATGCCAGTTTTCCAGTCATCGGGTGCACTCCCCTTCTCCAATGCTAGTTTGCACATTTTCCATACCCATTCAATCAGTATCTCACCACCATACCTCAGGATTTCCCCACACACTCCATCTGTTCCTGGTGCTTTCCCCAACTTCACTCTTTGCATGGCTTCCCACACTTCTGACCTCCTGATCCCCACCTCCTCCTCCACTACTTCTCTTCTTCTCCCTCCCATACCATATCCAACTATGTTTGCTGGCCCTTCATTCCTTACATTTAGCAACTCACTGAAGTATTCCCTCGATCTTTCGACTCTCTCTTGCTTCTCGGCTAGCATTCTCCCATTCTTTTCTTTCACACCCTTACTGTTTCCCTTACTACCTTCCCTAACTTTCTTGACTTCTTTCCAGAACAGTTTCTTGCTCTACCTCCATTTTACACTCAGATTCCTTCCACATTCCTCATCTACTCTTCTCTTACTTTACTTCACTACTCTCTTCACCACCCTATTACTCTCCAAGTACCTCGCTCGTTTCTGTCTCTCAAAATCTTCATTCCCTCTACTACCCAACCACTCTCTATATGCTTTCTTCTTTTCTTCCACAGCTATTTTTACCTCTTTTGTCCACCATGCGGTACCTTTCACTCCCCTCCCTCTTCTCCTCACTCCACACACCTCCTCACATGCTGCACAGTCTCATACTTAAACACCTTGCTCATCTCCTGCACTTCCTCCATAACTTCCAGGTCGAACCCACCTAGTCGTCTTTCTACTGCTCTCCTGTACTCTTCCCTGATTTCCTCCTCCTGTAACCTCTCCACCCTCCACACCACTCCACCTTTCTCTCGCCTCCCTCCAGCTCTCCTCACCCACTTTTTTGTATCCTAACCTTAGCTACTACTACATAATGATCAGACAGACCCCCTCCAATACCCCTATACCCCCTAGCATCCATCACATATTTCTTCATTCGTTCATCCACACATACATAATCAATCAATGACTTTCGTTCCACCGCTGTCTTATCCTTCATCGTCCACATCCGTTTCCACGTGTACCTGTGGATCATTCTGTGTCGGAAGAAGGTGTTGGCTATCCACATCCTCCTCCCCACACATACATCCACAAGTGCACTATCATTCCCATTCACCTCTGATGGTGCTCCCCACCCTCCCACCACTCCCTGAACTTTCTTATCACCCACCTTACCATTCATATCCCCAATCAGAAATATTATTTTGTTCTTGTCAAACTTCTCCAGGCACGCCTCCACATTCATCCAGAACTCCTCTTTCTTTCTTTCAAGTTTATCCTCTGTCAGGACATACACACACACAATCACCCACGTTTGTATTCCTACTTTCATTCTCACCCACACAATCCTTGAACCCACAGACCCATACTCTCTTACACATTCCTTCCATTTGTTACTTACAAACAAACACGCACCTTCTCTCGCTGTTCCTTCACTCACTCCAGCACACACACCCATTCCACACTCCCACTCTCTCACATCTGAACCTTTCCATTTGGTCTCTGTCATTCCACATACATCTAGCCTGGCATTCACTAGCACTTCCAGAACCTCTCTCTCTTTTGTGCCATTATTCATGCCACTAACATTCCATGTAGCCATTTTCAGAATGTCCGAAGGAATGTCCTTAGTCGGTCGTGGTTCATCAACATAGGGTCCGTCCTCATCCGAGGCTGTTCGTTTGTTTTTCTTTGCTTAGGTATTGTATACAATACATAAGATTTAATTACCCTTAAGATCGGGGTCCGACTTAAGTCTGAATCGAAAAATGTGGATTATGTGGTTGTGCCCGCCTTAAGTCCGAGTGCAATTTTGGCGCAATATTGGCTCTGAGAGAGAGAAGAGTGACTGGAGGAGCATGGGTTACCTCATGACCGCTCGCCACGGCCGCCGTGGACATACTGAGATTTATTCCACTTACATCCACCCTCACTCCCTCCCTACATACGTAATTATATAAAGAAATTACTGTATTTTAGCGATTTTGCCCTTCGGTTGCACGATCGTTGCAAGACAACCAGTGATCGTAGAAGGATGGTTCGGGTGTCATTGGAAAGCTCAATTTACGCCCTTTCAGGGATACATACTTGTATTACGCTCTGGGTCTTGTTTATGCATGAAAAAGAGCACGGAAACAACCCAATTTATGGTAAAAAGCCCCCGCTGGGCGGCACGGTCAAATATACCGCCTAGCCCGCTAAATAAGGGTTAATAAACGTAGACAATATCGCATAACTTATTTTGCAATATAATTGTAGTTTAATGTGAAGAACTTGTCTTAACCATGTTGTTACCACTACATATCCCTTTATAAGCAGGTCATTTGAGCATAAATCCAAAGACGTTATCCTAACCCTTTACAATTCCTTAGTCCGCCCTCTTCTGTAATACTGCGTTCAATGCTGGTGCCCTTATTACCAAAAAAGACATAAACAAGCTAGAACGAGTTCAACGTAGAGTTACTAAAATGATATCTAGCCTAAAGAACAAACCATACGAAGAGCGTCTTAGAGAATTAAATCTATTTCCTTTAACCCAGCGCAGATTAAGAGGTGACTTAATTCAAGTGTTCAAAATCATCAAAGGCATTGACAATATGAACTGTAGTAAGTACTTCACTATCGACCAATCTAATTACACGCGGGGAAACGGTTGCAAAATTATTGGTAAATCTTTCAACTCACACGAATCTAAGAATTTCTTCTTCAATCGAGTTGTCAACTTGTGGAATGGGCTTCCCCGAGACGTTATAGACTGCAGCACCGTTGATTAATTTAAACTCCGCCTAGACAAATATCTCGCATCAAACCCGCGACTGACTGCGTTTGTAAATAAATAACTTTATTTTATCCTCCCCTTAGTTACTAACCCATATGTCCCCTACTAACTTCCTAGTCCTGCCACGGACATTAGTTCCAGGGCAGTAGTTTCCTTTCCAATGTTCCCTTACCCACTCTAAACCACTGTTTGGACACTTGATCCTCAGTGTTTTGGAGGACAAGCAACCTAGAAGGGTCACTAGATATGTTGTTGCTTGATTTCCTTTGTACTCCTTTGTATCCTCTCCACTACAAATATCCATCGATTATCTTTTTCTTCTTTTTCTGGTCTTGCCATTCCGTTTCAGTTCCTACACCATCCGATAAAGTTTGTGTTTGCTTTTGTTCATTTCACATTAAGTATCCCGTCTTCTACCTCCTTATTATTTAATCTGTCAGTTCCCTTGCATCGGTCTAGCTCTGTTTCTCCCTCAGTATCTTTCCTTCACCCCCACCCCCCTTCTCTCCACCTCACCCCATCCCCCCTCTCTCCACCTCACCCCATCCCCCTTCTCTCCACCTCCCGCCCCTCCTCCCTCAACTATCCTCATCCCTCCACCTCACGAACGACACAGTAACAGACACAAGTTTTCTTCTCCTTTTATGACTTGACCGCGAGACCCTGCTTCAGTTTTTTGTATTTGTATTTGTATTTGTATCTAGAGTTATTGTATTTTATATTAGTATTTTGTATTGTGTATTTGTATTTTGTATTGTGTATTTGTATTTTGTATTTTGTATTTTCCTCGCCTGACTTTATTTAATGTTTAGCCAAGGAATTAACTCATCCAATATGCTGTTTTTGTCACATTATATTATGAAATTCTGAATTTAAAAATATTATTTCATACAGTTAAGGTTAGACCTGCGGAATTCCTACTGTTACGTTAACACATTCTAACCTCTTATATTGTTATACGTCACTTTAATGATGAATACAATCGTTTAATGTTTTCCAAAAGTATGTGAAAGGACGTCATCGTACCAATGAGGATAAACGAGTTTTAATAGAAATTATAAGGGGAATGAAGAACATTGTAAATGGATAGGAGACAGGCAGATAATATACTATTAACCCCTTCTGTACCGGTGATGTACTTTTCATTAAATTATGGCAAATATAAGATTATTTTACTCAACTTAGAGAGGGCCTCTACCAATTAAAAGGCTCCAGACTATATCATTTAATCATTTTAGCTACCATTTACCCTTCCTAAACTGCACAAAAGCCTCTAAATATAACTAGAATATTATGAAAATTACGCCACCGGTACAAAAGGAGTTAACCTACACATTGTAAATTATTGATCCTTGAATAACACTCTGGTAAATTAGTAGAATTTCACTTGAAACGATAACATGTCAATTGAGTCGTCTTTACCATTTCGTAATGATTATATGTAGATATGTTTGAGTACCGTTCTTTTGTAACTGCCTGTATAACACATATACAAGGACAGATAAGTAAACATAGTTAACAAGGCGGTGAAAACAACGTGTAATGTAAATATGATAAAAATATGTTACCCAATAGTTCATTACTTGTATGTTCAGAGCCTACCATTACTTGTATGTATTGGAGAGAGAGAGAGAGAGAGAGAGAGAGAGAGAGAGAGAGAGAGAGAGAGAGAGAGAGAGAGAGAGAGAGAGAGAGAGAGAGATCAATGTGTAGGAGAGTGTGAGTGTATGTGGAAGGCCAAGTATGAGCCATTGTTCCCCAAGGACCTTAGAGACAGTGACCCAAATCCTTCACCTTGGTCCACTCAAGACCCGGACACGTATTGACCCTCTCAGAGTCTCAGTACACTTGGCCAAATAAGTCGTGTCTCCACTATCATTACGATTTGTTCGTCGTGTGCTTTGTTACTGTCTGTCAGATGTTGAATAGGGTTTGAACAGATAGGAACACGTTTGTATATTTCACTCGAAACGATGAAATATAGCTTATATAGTGCTGATACCAAATATTGATCGATGAAATATAGCTTATATAGTGCTGATACCAAATATTGATGAAATATAGCTTATATAGTGCTGATACCAAATATAGCTTATATAGTGCTGATACCAAATATCGATGAAATATAGCTTATATAGTGCTGATACCAAATATAGCTTATATAGTGCTGATACCAAATATTGATGAAATATAGCTTATATAGTGCTGATACCAAATATAGCTTATATAGTGCTGATACCAAATATTGATGAAATATAGCTTATATAGTGCTGATACCAAATATAGCTTATATAGTGCTGATACCAAATATTGATGAAATATAGCTTATATAGTGCTGATACCAAATATTGATGAAATATAGCTTATATAGTGCTGATACCAAATATAGCTTATATAGTGCTGATACCAAATATTGATGAAATATAGCTTATATAGTGCTGATACCAAATATTGATGAAATATAGCTTATATAGTGCTGATACCAAATATTGATGAAATATAGCTTATATAGTGCTGATACCAAATATTGATGAAATATAGCTTATATAGTGCTGATACCAAATATTGATGAAATATAGCTAACATAGTGCTGATACCAAATATAGCTTATATAGTGCTGATAACAAATATAGCTTATATAGTGCTGATACCAAATATAGCTTATATAGTGCTGATACCAAATATAGCTTATATAGTGCTGATACCAAATATAGCTTATATAGTGCTGATACCAAATAATGATCGAAATATACCTGGTGCGGCGACATCACTTATTTGGTAAGCTGTACCAGCGACGTGTTATATTTTATTCTAGCTATATTAAGACGATATTATGCACCTAATGGAGGATCTGTGATAGTTAAAAGGGTTGGTTGAGATAGTTTGAAGCTTTATTATTGCTACAAGTCCTTCCTAAGCTGAAACAAATCGTCTAATAGTTGCCAGAATATGATGAAAAGGACGTCCTTGGTACTGAATGGGTTAAGAGGATTTTTTTAGTTTGTTCCCTAGAGCTGCATCAAACTTAGAATTACACCCCCAAGAGGAAGCTGTACATTATCCGGAAGAAAAATGTCCCAGCCGAAGGCCGGTCCTTAAATTACAGGCTCGCTATCGCTCGCCAGAAAAAAAAATGACACCTAAAATGGCACGAATGGTCTTAAAACTGACAGAAATGTGGCGAAAGTTCTTATAATTGCCAAACTAATGGGGCGAACATATTCAAATCTCAAAAGCAAGGAAGCTAAACATGAGGGAGAAAGGGGTCCAGAAAAATCCCCCATCAAGTGGAAATCTCCCCTTAACCCTTACTGTACCGGCAACATTTTATTGTTACATGATTCCAGCTTCGTTTATTGTTACATGATTCCAGCTACGTTTATTGTTACATGATTCCAGCTACGTTTATTGTTACATGATTCCAGCTACGTTTATTGTTACATGATTCCAGCTACGTTTATTGTTACATGATTCCAGCTACGTTTATTGTTACATGATTCCAGCTACGTTTATTGTTACATGATTCCAGCTACGTTTATTGTTACATGATTCCAGCTACGTTTATTGTTACATGATTCCAGCTACGTTTATTGTTACATGATTCCAGCTACGTTTATTGTTACATGATTCCAGCTACGTTTATTGTTACATGATTCCAGCTACGTTTATTGTTACATGATTCCAGCTACGTTTATTGTTACATGATTCCAGCTACGTTTATTGTTACATGATTCCAGCTACGTTTATGTTACATGATTCCAGCTACGTTTATTGTTACATGATTCCAGCTACGTTTATTGTTACATGATTCCAGCTACGTTTATTGTTACATGATTCCAGCTACGTTTATTGTTACATGATTCCAGCTTCGTTTAGACGATTTGCATAAAGTTTACGAAGGATATATGGTAGCTCAATGGACACTAAGAGATAGTCTATAACCTTTTTATTGGTAGAGTTCCTTCCTAAGCTGAATAAAATCCTCTAAAAGTCTCCAGAATATAATGAAAATTACGTCACCGGTACTGAAGGGGTTAAACCTTTGAGGATAATGACGCATTTGGTAATTTATTCAGGCTATCATTTGACGATTGTATACTGCTTAGGAAGGATCTGTGGGTATTTAGAGGGTAAAGACAAGCTCAATTAACACTCTGACTTACAAATAGCCATCCCTCCTGTTTTGCCCCATTACCTTTGAGATTATAAGACGTTCGGCCCATTAGTTTGGCGATTTTTAAACCTTTCGCCCCATTTCGTTGGCGATTTTAAGACCTTTCATGCCATTTAGGTGTCGATTTTGTTCCGGTCGAGCGATAGCGAACCTGTAATTTTAGGAGGAAACGGCCTTCGGCCGGATTTTTTTTTCTACCGAAAAATGTACACATTTATCTCGAAAGGGGGGGTCTACGGGGTGTTTTCTAAAGCTTAATGGATGTATAGCATAGAAACTAAATAATAAATACATTAAATATATAAATAGACCAAAAACAAACCAGGTACCACTCCTAAACTTGTTATTAATATTCAGGCATTTACAGTGATGCAATACATGGGCCTAGTATAATGGGCTGGAAACGTAGATGAATCCATATCCAGGGTCTGGGTACGAATGTGTTGGTCCATGTACCAAATAGGAATATAGGCTGTTGATCACTTTGCTGTGTGTAACTTCTTGATGGGGCTTCAGTCATCAAACACCGTGATTACTGGGCGACTTGATCTCTCTCTCTCTCTCTCTCTCTCTCTCTCTGACCCAACTGTCCCCTACTAATATATCCTAATCCTGCCATGGATATTAGTTCCAGGGCAGTAGTTCCCTTTTCAATTTTCCCTTACCCTCTCTAAACCACTGTTTGGACACTTGATACTCAGTGTTTTGGAGGACAAGCAGCCTAGAGGGGACGCAAGACCGTTGTTGTTTGATTTCCTTTGTACTCCTTTGTTGTTCTCTCTATCTTTCTCTCTCTCTCTCTCTCTCTCTCTTTGTTTTGAATATTGAATTGTGGCCTTTGCATCTTCTGTAAGTATTCCAGCATTAGACCTTTTCATTGTGCCATTTCACCTCGCTTCCTCCTCTTAACCTTGTATTTGGAGGGCTACCATTCTTTTCCTGACCGAAATATACAGTTCTTTTGTGGGTCTATATGCCTTTCTGCTGGTAATTCCTGAAACACTACTCCAACAGTATATTATATTTGAGTAAGCTGTCATTATTTGTTATTCTGTTTAACATTTACTATTTTCCCATCCCGTATCTGACTAATTATTCAGTGTATTCAAATATCTACACATCAAATAATTATATCCATAATTAAAGCTTACTTTATGATTAGCATTCACAACTAATATGTACGTTATTCCTTATATTTTCATGATTATGCATGTGTTATTCATGTGCGTTTAATATTGCACATTGCAATACAAGCTACCATACAAGTATCCATTATATACTGAAATACAGTTAATGGTGTGATATGATAAGTTATCATAATTAATCTAAGCTAAACAATATTTGTTTGTGAAAAGTAACCTTGATCAATTAAAGTAGTAGACATATGAATAGGCAGCCACTGCTGATTGTAAACACCAATTGACCAAGTGTACTTGCACAGCAAAGTCAGTACCTGTATCAGGTGAAGGATGAGTCATAGTGCAGCGGTTGTTAACACTTTCAAGAGCCGATTACATAGTTCTTCCCTGTTATTGGCTATTAATAGACGATGTTATTCAGATTAGGAAGGGTATATGGAAGTCAGACGGTAATTGAGATAGTCTTTACCCTTATGATTCCACCAATCCTTCATTAACTTTTTTGTTGTTTTTTATATGTGGATGAGGGAGACAAAATGCAGAGCTGCCTGTGCCTGTATATAATCGTCTAATTATAGCTACAATAAACTGTCAAATAATCTTCAAAGTGTTATGAGGGCCCACTAACTTGTACTCATAAATGTGTCAATGGATTTCGTCCGATTTCAATAATATTTGGGACACGAGTAAGGGACTACGAGAACTGACGATCGGTACCCCGCAGTTGAAAGTTGGTCAATTAGTTATCATGTTAGGTACAAGTTAGGGTCAAATTATTACCACTACTAAGAAATAGATCTTGTCAGGGGAAAGCCCATGTGTCATTTTTGTGTGTTATGTGCATGGAGGAGACAAACGGCAGGTTGCCTGTAACAAGTGTCTCCCCCAAAAGTTAAAAGAGTGACAGAGCCAATTTCAAGGGACGTTGGAGTCAAAATGCCTGGACACACGAAGTTTAAAGCAGTCTAAGTCATAGTGTTCAATCAAATCGCAGAAGACGTTTCTTGATTTTTTCCGACTACGTGTTATACTTCGTATCTAATTATGGAATTAGGTGGTTAGGAAATTAGGTGATTACTTACCGATTGTTTCTTTCGACTTTGACGACGCGCTGTGCACAGAAGGGGTGGAAGTAAACAATGCTGCTTGGAGTTTGTAGAACTTATCAAGTGCTTGTGATTGGTATATCAATGTTTGTCGCATGACCAACAATTTGGGAACCTATTGATTTTCAAGGACAATACCTCACATTTTCCGTAAACGGTAAAGGGATGCGCTGTACCGATCACATCCTAAATTGAATCCCATATTCTTTGGTACCGTACATATCATTCCAACAAATGTCTTGAACAACTGTTGATAGCTTTTTGAGATATTTTGTTTACAGACATATCCTACATCCAACTTCGTTGAGAAAGGTAATAGTATCCTCACATACATGAACAGCAAAACATGTGACGACACTTCGAAACACTATAAGGCAATCATAATTTACAGTATATTTCACCTAGCCAGTATTGAGTCGTACTCTAAGTTACTCGTCTGAAGTTAATATTGACAAATCCATATACTCCCTATCAAAAAATAAATACAATGACCCTGGTGGATGGTGTTCACAAACACCGCTGAGCTATAGTTGGTTGCAGAAAGTTAAGAGTCAATTTAGTTACCAAGTATTTCTTGTCAACTTTCTGAAACAGCGAAACTGCAACAAGCAAAGCGAGATTTATGCAACCTTTTTTCTAGACTGCTATACATTTCTTGGTGCTTTCTGTCTTATTATATACATACGTTATTTCAGTCCCTTAAATGGTGATAATACCCAATATATCCGTCACATCGCAGATTGTTTTCCTCACCTATGTTTATGGTAAGTGGTTCGACTCCCGACGAAACCTTTTACTGAACCAGTCTGCTTCACTGGATCACAAAATAGTAAGATTGACTGTAAACATCTCTGACCCCTTTTTCACAATGATTGGTATTCATCCTATAAAATACGGTTATATTATTGAATTTGTATTAATATTTATCCTACATACATACCTTCACTTAGTAATCCTGATATAAATGTATTGCTATTACAAATAACTATGTTCGTATATACAGAAAAATAGGATTTTGTTTAAGTCATATTACTTTATTCATGTCTACGAGGTTGTATGACTCAATCAGCATCATTCTGTAGACAGCTCGTAGACCCAAGAAGTGTTGCTGGTTTGTTCTTTATTATATTGTATACAGTCAGTCCTCCGCGGTGTGTGGTGATAGTGGGTGTGTCGGTGTTCTCACCAGCCGGATACTTAATACTTTCAAGATCCGGTTACGCATTTCTTTTTCTGTTTTCGGGCAATTATTTGACGATTGTATTTAGATTAGGAAGGGTATATGGCAGTTAGATGAATAATTGAGATAGTCTTTACCCTTATAATGCATACAGATGCTTCCTAAATTGCATAACATTGTCTGTTAATAACCAGAATAAACTGTCAAAATGCGTCATTATCTTCAAAGGGTTAATATTATTAAGGCTATTAATTTAATTTGTGCTAGACAGTGTGGACGCTTAAAGTGTAAACGTTATTATCTGAACATGGCCTGACAAACAGTAAACGTGATAAACATTAAAAATAGTCGAACAAGTGAACTAAGGATTGCAGAGAAGCGTTTTTCCTACATTTTGATATTTCTAGAAACATCTCCGTTGGCCAGTCCTCATTCAACAAAATCATCCTTGGCCAACCTTCTATCTCTTCCTACACCGCCTTGTTATTCAACTGATACCTGCACAAGGGAGTGTATGCTAGTTCTCGATGACGCTATTCTTGACTTACAGTGTGCTGGCTTAATAATCCCAAAGGGTTGATAGCCTTTGAAGTCATACTGTCCTATTTTCCCGAACTAACTGGATACCTGTCTCTGCACCGGCTCCCAACCAATTCTGGTGTCTTGTTCTACTTCTCGTCACTACCAACAAGGTAAGGTATAATAGGCCGAGTCATAGTTACATATAATAGCTGTTGTATTCATGGAGTGACTAACATGGACATGGTGTCTTAAATTTGGTTTATTGTAAAATGAACACGAATTTACTATAGATACAATTGCAGTTTATCTCCCAACTCTATTAGAACAATTATATTCGGTAGCATTCAAGGAGACTACATCAGGACTCTTCTTCTTCCTACCTCTGACCGGGTATAAGCTATCCTAGTGTTTACTAGCCTATACCCCTTTGAAAGGACATGAGCCTAACCTAACAAGATTACCTAACCTATCCTAGTATTATGGGTGGGGGCTGCCGCCCCCACACCCCCGCTATTTGACATCTTTGAAAAAAAATGGGTGTATTTTTCTGTGAAAAGGGTATTTTTTCAATTTGTCGATAACGAAAATCCTCCATGCGGACTATATGGAGAAAATTATGGCGAATCTGTTGGTGCCTATTTTCCCTAATACATTTTTTCTAATAAGGCGGATGTAGTGTCCTTGAAGATTATCTTATATTCTTGGCTAATGGTTTCCAGTTTGATGTGTAATGTTGAAGCGAGTGCCTTTACAAAATTGCATGTTAATTAGCTTCGCCTAATTACCATCTACCCTAACCTAACTTACCTGATAAATCAACGGAAAATATTAAGGAAACCACCCACCAATTATTTAAAAAAAAAAAAAAAAAATAGTTTTAGTTTATTTGCATCAATATATAGTAATTGACATTAGTTTCAACGTCCGCAAAAATCGTTTTCCCCTTTATCCAACGATCTTAAGACACGGCGCCCGATAGTGGGGAGGGCTATGAAGATCAGGGAAAATGTTGGGTTATAGACATAAAAAGGCGATATTGGCATAATGGCTTTTATGATGAAAGTTGGCTCGGGTTTTGTTGTTTTTCAACTTGAGAAAACCCCAAAATGAAAAAACCCGAGCCAAGTTTTGGCAAAAGTTGGCTCGGATTTTAACCTAGCCTAACCTAACCTAACTTAACCTAACCTAGCCTAACCCTGGACAAATTTCGTTACAGGTTCTAGGTTCTGTATCTCCCTTAATATAATTTTTCGAGGGTTTACACTTAGGCCTATTTTAACATGGAGTATAGTTTATATTACATCCTAAATGAAATTTAAAAAATCTGTGAAAATTCTTGGGTTGTTTATATAATAGAAGTTACTGTGGGACACGAAATATGTTGAAGGGGGAGCTCTGCCCCCTCTAAACACCCGTCACTTATGTCATCATAATCTGCTGTACTTCATAGGGGGTCCAATTAAGGACAAAGTTAATTAACAGACAAAATTAGGCCGCAAATTACAACAACATAGCGGGCCGCCGTTTATGGGAGACTTTTTACACATAATTTTCAATGTTAATTTTCTCTCTTAATCGATTTTTCCAAATTATCAAACTTACATAAAAATGAAGTACAGTTTATTGGGATTCCAACATGCATTTCAAAATTGTCATGACAATTGGTGGGTGGTTTGCTTAATATATACCAAATCAACAGTAGAATACATTAGCAATTGTCTTCGTATTTTGTTGTTTTGTTTTTCATTGTTGTTACTAATTTACTATTTCAGTTATTACAAATGACGGTTAATATACAGGAGACGCAACAACGTGTTTTTCAGGTATTTTTTTTCTTGGTATTTTGATTTTGTTTTTGGTGTTTTAGTCGAATCTAGTGATTCAATTGAATGGTAATTAAGCATTTACCCATTATCCATCAATCTAATGCCCCCCCCCCCCCCCCCCCCCCGATAGTGGTGAGGGCTATGAAGATCAGGGAAATTGAGGGGTAAAAAGTGTATAGAACACAATAATACACATTTGTAACCACAATTTGGCTCACGATTTGTCAATATCCAGACCCATAAAACCCGACTTTTTGAAAACCCGAGCCAAGTTTTGACGAAAGTTGGCTCGGAAACTAATTTAACACTCAAAGAGCGGGTGGTGGAGTATATTTGACTTTGCCGCCCAGCGGGGGCTTTTACCGTAAACGAGCTTGTTTCCGTGCTCGTTTTCATGCATAAACAAGAGCCAGAGCGTAATACAAGTATGTATCCCTGAAAAGGCGTTAATTCAGCTTTCCAATGACACCAGAACCATCCTTCTACGATCACTGGTTGTCTTGCAACGATCGTGCAACCGAAGGGCAAAATCGGTAAAATACGGACATTTCCTTACATTATTACGTGTGAAACGAGTGAGAGAGGGTGGAGTACAAAGGAGTACATCTCAGTAGCTCCGCGGCCACCGTGGTGAGCGGTCATGAGGTAACCTACGCTCCTCCCACCGCTCCGCTCTCTCTCAGAGCACATTACGTGCTCAGAATTCCACTCGACAATAGCCGGGCCCCGCCACATAGGCCACATTTATTTCACTCGACAATAGCCGGGCACCGCCAGTTAAGGGTTAAAAATGAAAATAACACAGTAACCTTATGAAAATGTTGGCTCGGGTTTTGTAAATTTCCATACCCATATAACCCGACATTTTGAAAACACGAGCCAAGTTTTGACGAAACTTGGCTCGGATTTTACTAATTTTCATGTTAAAATTACACAGTAACCTTAATAAAATCTTTGGGTTTTCATAGAGTTAACATTAGCCTGACCTAACGAGGTAAGAATGGGGTTAACATTAGCCTAACCTAACAACCTTACCTAACTTAACCTAGTAAGAATGGGGTTGACATTAGCCTAACCTAACAACCTTACCTAACCTAACCTAGTAAGAATGGGGTTAACATTAGCCTAACCTAACAACCTTACCTAACCTAACCTAGTAAGAATGGGGTTAACATTAGCCTAACCTAACAACCCAACCTAACCTAACCTAGACCCAGTACGTTGGATACAAGACTAGCCCTTGCATGCCAGCTACTAAGGGTTCAAAGTACCCAGTACGTAGGATAATAATATAGCCCTTGCATGCCAGTTTAAACCTATGCGAAAAAAATATTTTACTTTATGTTACTTTGCGATCACCCATTAAGATTCCCGAGCTAGCTGTGGTCCGGCTCCTTTATATTGTCCCAACCAACCAACTAACCTTAATGAACAGAAGAGGTACTGGCTTGTGTGGTTGCCTGGCTGGCCGCTGGAGGCTCGATCACCACTCATCTTGGTCAACAGCTGGTGGATTTTTGTTTCAAATTTTTCCATGTCAAAAAACTGTATGTGCATTTCAAAACCAGCTGTCCTCGTTGGCTGTATTTGGAACACTGGTTATTGCACTTTGGACAGTTTACACTTATTGGAAGGCGAAAATGTCTTAAGCAGCCTCAGTGTTTTTAAAGACGGTGGGAAAAGCTTTGATCGGCTCACACCCTCTACACAAGCTGACCAGAATTAAACTGATAGCTTATATCCCGGGCCACCTGTTTTCCAAATCATGGCACCACCTGATTGGTCGATAGACATCACGTGTCAGTGAACTCGAGTACTCTTGGCATGAATTAGGTAGGGTGATTACTTTGGTCACGACGCCACCAGTATAGTTCATTGCATTCGCCACCAGATGTCTCAGTTGTTGACTGACAGTCACGCAAAAGAGGTCTCCCAGAAGAAGACGAAAAAGAAGAAGTGTAAACAAACCCTTAAAACGTAAATATCCATATAATATGTAATATGTTAGTTTCCTGGGAATGACACCTACATCAAAAATTTGGGAAAAAATCGCTTAATCACATGCTATTGAGCTTAATTTTTTACCAATATTGTAGCGCCTCCTGTATATTGACCCAAATGACCTAACCTAGCATTGTTTTGCTTAACTAATATAAGCAAACCTAATGCTAACTAAATCAACATAAACTAACCTAATATTCACTGTGAAAATTTAATGAAAGACCAGACCGTATCACAACCATAACGATAATATTCAAGGACACTACATCAGCGCTATTAGAAACAATTTATCAGGGAAAATAGGGACCAATAGACTCGCCATTTTTGTCTCATTATAGTCCGCATGGAGGAATATCGTTATCGACAACTTTAAAAACTCCGATTTAACCGAAATTAACTTAAAAATATTCAAAGTCCCAACCGTAAACAAAATGTTCCGTCGACTTGACCTTCTTGTTTTGTAGGGTGCGGCAAAAGCGCGATTCACCCAATAAATGGTATGAGCATGGCAACCTGTTTTTGCTCCCTTATAGATCAACATATATGATGATGATCATAAATCAAGTGTGTGTGTGGGGGGGGCATGGCCCCCCTTCAACCCATCATGTATCCAATTTACCCCACAATTTCCCTTGCCTACTGTAAAAGCGCGATTCACCCAATAAATGGCGCTGGGGGCCGTATCTTCAGATTGATGGATAATGGTTAAGTTAATGCAAATCCTCCACTCAAACTATGAAAAACAACTATGGAACTATAATCCTTGAAGATAAAACAAAAAACATGATAAAGAAGGTCGATGTAGTCTTGTTGAACGTTACCCGATACTGTTCACCTTATATTTTGTCTTCTTTGTATATTGTATTCCCTTGAATATAGATATCATGTTTGTGGATAATTTGGTCAATCGACTATCGCATCCGCCATTTGTCATGTCAATGTGCAGTCAGCTGGTCATTATGGCTTTCGGTGGCCGATTCAGCCACCTTGGATTGCTACGTTCGATAATGTGAACTACCTGACGATTTATTGTTGTATTTTAAAGCTGTATGCTGCTCTATTTCATAGTTAGTTCTAATTCGGTTTAATTCTAGTTTCACTTTCACAACACACTCATCAATTTCTATCACTTCTATAAATTTGTCATACACCAAACTTCATTCCTTTATATGTCCGTAGCGGCGCAAATGCATTATATCAAATTATTAACTACTGTCAAGAAGTTAATATCCCTCCGCATAGACGGGGCCGTCGCTATTGTCGTACTGACAGCACAATACTTTGGAGCTCCTTCTCCCTGCTTTTCAGTCTAAACTAACACCCTCTTGCGGTCTTTTTCGGAAATATAGAGCCAATCACAGTCACGATTGCTACTTAAGTCACGCCTACAACCCTGATAACCAATTACAGAGTCCCCACCACAAAGCATACGTCACGTACCTTTAAGCAAATCACAGGCCTACCCGATTGCACACCTCCGATCATTCCAGGGTCAATATACAGGAAGCGCTACAATATTGGTAACAAATTAAGCTCAATAGCATGTGATTAAGCGATTTTTTCCAAATTTTTGATGTAGGTGTCATTCCCAGGAAACTAACATAATACATATTATATGGATATTTACATTTTAAGGGTTTGTTTACACTTCTTCTTTTTCGTCTTCTTCTGGGAGAGCTGTTTTGCGTGACTGTCAGTCAACAACTGAGACATCTGGTGGCGAATGCAATGAACTATACTGGTGGCATCTTGGCGAAAGTATCACCCTACATAATTCATGCCAAGAGTACTCGAGTTCACTGACACGTGATGTCTATCGACCAATCAGGTGATGCCATGATTTGGAAAACAGGTGGCCCGGGATATAAGCTATCAGTTTGACTCTGGCCAGCTTGTGTAGAGGGTGTGAGCCGATCAAAGCTTTTTCCACCGTCTTTAACACCTAACGAGCGGCCTAGGCGGTAATTTATATGTACCGCCCAGCGGGGTGTTTTTACCCTAAATAGGTTTGTTTACGTGATCATTTTCATTCCTAAATAAGACCCGGAGCGTAAAACAAGTATCTATCTCTGAAAGGGCATACACAGAGCTTTCCAATGACACCCCAACCATCCTTGTACGACCGCTAGTTTTCTTGCAATGATCGCGCAACACGAGAGCAAAAACCATGTAATTAGGTAGTTTCCCTACATAATTCCCTGTGTAGCGAGTGCGTGAGGGTGGGATTCATGTCAGTAGGTCCGCCGCGGTGGTCTGGAGTAGTCATACGCTTGCTACTCTCCTGCCACCACTTATCTCTCTCTCTCAGCAACATTACGTGCTGAAAATGGCACACGACATAAGTTGTGAACCGCCACTTAGTCCAAATTTCTTTCACACGACATAAGTTGCGCGCCGCTAATAAAGGGTTAAAAACACTGAGGCTGCTTAAGACATTTTCGCCTTCCAATAAGTGTAAACTGTCCAAAGTGCAATAACCAGTGTTCCAAATACAGCCGACGAGGACAGCTGGTTTTGGACAGCTGGCACATACAGTTTTTTGACATGGAAAAATTTGAAACAAAAATCCACCAGCTGTTGACCAAGATGATTGGTGATCGAGCCTCCAGCGGCCAGCCAGGCAGCCACTCAAGCCAGTACCTCCTCTGTTCATAAAGGTTAGTTGGTTGGTTGGGACAATATAAAGGAGCCGGATCACAGCTAGCTCGGGAATCTTAATGGGTGATCGCAAAGTAACATAAAGTAAAAGATTTGTTTTGCATAGGTTTAAACTGGCTTGCAAGGGCTAGTTTTGTATCCTACGTACTGGGTACTTTGAACCCTTAGTAGCTGGCATGCAAGGGCTAGTCTTGTATCCAACGTACTGGGTATACTATGCACCCAAAGTAGCTGGCATTTAAGGGCTAGTTTTGTATCCCACGTACTAAGTCTAGGTTAGGTTAGGTAAGGTTGTTAGGTTAGGCTAATGTTAACCCCATTCTTAATAGGTTAGGTTAGGTAAGGGTGTTAGGTTAGGCTAATGTTAACCCCATTCTTACTAGGTTAGGTTAGGTAAGGTTGTTAGGTTAGGCTAATGTTAACCCCATTCTTACTAGGTTAGGTTAGGTAAGGTTGTTAGGTTAGGCTAATGTTAACCCCATTCTTACTAGGTTAGGTTAGGTAAGGTTGGTAGGTTAGGCTAATGTCAACCCCATTCTTACTAGGTTAGGTTAGGTAAGGTTGCTAGGTTAGGCTAATGTTAACCCCATTCTTACTAGGTTAGGTTAGGTAAGGTTGTTAGGTTAGGCGAATGTTAACCCCATTCTTAATAGGTTAGGTTAGGTTGTTAGGTTAGGCTAATGTTAACCCCATTCTTACTAGGTTAGGTTAGGTAAGGTTGTTAGGTTAGGCTAATGTTAACCCCATTCTTACTAGGTCAGGTTAGGTAAGGTTGTTAGGTTAGGTTAATGTTAACCCCATTCTTACTAGGTTAGGTTAGGTAAGGTTGGTAGGTTAGGCTAATGTTAACCCCATTCTTACTAGGTTAGGTTAGGTAAGGTTGTTAGGTTAGGCTAATGTTAACCCCATTCTTACTAGGTTAGGTTAGGTAAGGTTGTTAGGTTAGGCTAATGTTAACCCCATTCTTACTAGGTTAGGTTAGGTAAGGTTGGTAGTTTAGGCTAATGTTAACCCCATTCTTACTAGGTTAGGTTAGGTAAGGTTGTTAGGTTAGGCTAATGTTAACCCCATTCTTACTAGGTTAGGTTAGGTAAGGTTGTTAGGTTAGGCTAATGTTAACCCCATTCTTACTAGGTTAGGTTAGGTAAGGTTGTTAGGTTAGGCTAATGTTAACCCCATTCTTACTAGGTTAGGTTAGGTAAGGTTGGTAGTTTAGGCTAATGTTAACCCCATTCTTACTAGGTTAGGTTAGGTAAGGTTGTTAGGTTAGGCTAATGTTAACCCCATTCTTACTAGGTTAGGTAAGGTTGGTAGGTTAGGCTAATGTTAACCCCATTCTTACTAGGTTAGGTTAGGTAAGGTTGTTAGGTTAGGCTAATGTTAACCCCATTCTTAATAGGTTAGGTTAGGTAAGGGTGTTAGGTTAGGCTAATGTTAACCCCATTCTTACTAGGTTAGGTTAGGTAAGGTTGGTAGGTTAGGCTAATGTTAACCCCATTCTTACTAGGTTAGGTTAGGTAAGGTTGGTAGGTTAGGCTAATGTTAACCCCATTCTTACTTCATTAGGTTAGGCTAATGTTAACCCTATGAAAACCCAAACAAAGATTTTATTAAAGTTACTGTGTAATTTTAACATGAAAATTAGTACAATCCGAGCCAAGTTTCGTCAAAACTTGGCTCGTGTTTTCAAAATGTCGGGTTATATGGGTATGGAAATTTACAAAACCCGAGCCAACATTTGAATAAGGTTACTGTGTTATTTTCATTTTTAAATTAGTTAAATCCGAGCCAACTTTCATCAAAACTTGGCTCGGGTTTTCAAAAAGTCGGGTTTTATGGGTCTGGAAATTGACAAAATCCGAGCCAAATTTTGGTTACAAATGTGTATTATCGTGTTCTATACGCTTTTTACCCCTCAATTTCCCTGATTTTCATAGCCCTCACCACTATCGGGGGGCGTGTCTTTAGATTGATGGATAATGGGTAAATACTTAATTCCCATTCAATTTCATCACTAGATTCGACTAAAACACCAAAAACAAAATCAAAATACCAACAAAAATACCGGAAAAACACGTTGTTGCGTCTCCTGTATATTAACCCATTCCAGTCATGGCTACCGTGTGTGAGGGATGTGCTCCAGTGCACCATAGAATCATTAACCTGACAAGCGCGAAATAGACCTAGGGGCTAGGGTAGTTATTTGTGCATTTCTAGCCTTGGATTCTGACAGAATTCGTTATATTTACAATATAGACCATTATTTGTTTTCGGTATGCTTTTATTTTACATATATGATGTATATATGAACCTTCAAGAGTGCTAAAATAAGTTGGAAAATCATTTAGGTGGTGAAAAACGAAGATATTGGCCACCCGGTCATAATCTCAGGCGAGAGAGAGCCACAGGCAACCCTCCTCTCTCGCTGTCTGTGAGGTAACTGAGACGAGCGGGGCGGTGTGGGTCGGTGTCTGGGTGTTACATAACGATCTTTTCTGCAACCCACTTGTGCTACATTATCGCGGGAGAGAAAAATAACCAATAAATGATGATAATAAGAGGAAAAATAGGTGATAATTGAGGAGGGGAGGGAGGGGGGAATAAGGTGGGGAAGGAGGGGAGGGGGGTGGGTGAGATTTACAAGGATGAGTACTGGAGGGGAATTATCTCACCTAGAGACAAATTCCTTTGTTTTGATATGCCCTTTTTTTTTTGGAAGTTTTGTTTTATGGTCTTGCTTCCGTGAGGCCTATCACGTTCCCTATAGGAAGCCTTCTGTGAGGCCTATCGCGCTTGCCGGGTTAAAGATACATTCGAGGACAACGAAGCAAGCCTTCAACTATCCACGGTGTTCTCCCAAGAAAAGTGATTTGTCCTCGCTGCGGTAGTCAAATGTAAGTTGACAGAGGACAAGAAACTTTGGCGCTGCAACTACACGTACTATGTCAACAAGAAACGATCCCTACCCAGTCTAACCCTGATGACCCAACCAACACCTAGTACCTGGTAGGTAGAGTTTTTTATTATTTTAATACCCAACTACGTTAGGTTAGGTAAGGTTGTTAGGTTAGGCAAATGTCTTTTTAAAGTTGACTATAATCGAGTAAACCCCTTTAGCCTACTAGGTTACTGTGTTTTTGGACTCTGAAAAATATATAAACCCGAGCCAACTTTTGTTAAATGTTGGCTCGGGTTTATATATTTTTCAGAGTCCAAAAACCCAGTAACCTAGTAAACATTATAATACCCAACCAGCGGGGGTGTGGGGGCAGCAGACCCCACCTATAATACTAGGTTAGGTTAGGTAAGGTTGTTAGGTTAGACTAATGACCGTTTTAAGTTGAATACATCGAGTAAATTGGTTTACTAGGTTACTTACCAGCGGGGGTGTGGGGGCAGCAGCCCCCACCTATAATACTAGGTTAGGTTAGGTAAGGTTGTTAGGTTAGGCTAATGACCGTTTTAAGTTGAATACATCGAGTAAATTGATTTACTAGGTTCCTGGGTTTTTGAACTCTGAAAATTATATAAACCCGAGCCAACTTTTTACAAAAGTTGGCTCAGGTTTTTCTATTTTGGAGTTTTTATAATTTGAAAACCATCAAACCATTTCGAGCCAACTTTCGAAATTACGTTACTGGGTTTTTATATTCTGAAAAATTGAAAAACCCGAGCCAACCTTTGACAAAAGTTGGCTCAGGTTTTTCTATTTTCAGGTTTTGTTAATTTTAAATATATTATATTCAGAGTTCTTCTAATATTATCCCTTATTTTGGTCTTTTACCCCGCAATTTCCCTGATCTTCATAGGCCTCCCACTAGTGGGGGCCGTGTTTTTAGATTGTTAGATAATGGGTAAACACTCATTTGCACCAGTCCTTGCTATAAAATAACACTATATATCAAAGAAAACGGAACAACAAAGAAAAAAAACTCAAAAATCGCTGTGAAACCAAAACTAGAATTTTACCTCTAATTCTGATACACGAGAGTGGGAATGAGGGATTTTTGGTTAGGGGTGAACTAAGGATAATATGGGAATAACACTGACTATATAATATTGAAAAGCAGCACAACCCCAGAATGTGAATATCCGAGCCAAGTTTTGGCAAAAGTTATCACGGATTTGGCCATTAGTAACAGTCCCCCGCCCCAAAACACATTGAAAAGTCTCTTCTTTTTCCATTTCGTGAATAGGCATTGCCTATTACTAATTGACCATTTGCGAGTTTCAGGCTATAAGGAAGTTGGAGCCGTGAACATCGATATTAGAGAGAAATGCAAAAAAAAAATCGTTGGCTCGGGTTTTTGCATTTTGCAAAAACGAAAGTTGAAACGTATATTAATATGAAGTATAGGTTAGGTTAGGTTAACTTTTGCCAAATATTGGCTCGGGTTTTGCACATTTCGGATTTTATGGGTTTAAAAAACATGAAACCCCGAGCCAACTTTCGAAATTTAATTACTGCCTTTTTTTCTTTTGCAAAATGCAAAAACCCGAGCCAACTTTCGTCAAAACTTGGCTCGTGTTTTTCCATTTTAAGGTTTTTAAAATTTTCAATATTTTAAATTCAGAGTTCTTCCAATATTACCCCTTATTTTCGCCTTTGGTAGCATTCAAGGAGACTACTGCAGGACTCTTCTTCTTCTTCTTACCTCTGACCGGGTATAGGCTATCCTAGTGTTTACTAGCTTTACTTTACTTAAAGGGGTATACCCCATTGATAGGACATTAGCCCAACCTAACAACCTTACCTAACCTATCCTAGTATTATAGGTGGGGGCTGCCACCCCCGCTTTGAGTTAGATTTTTGGTGTATTTGTCTGTGAAGTGGGTATTTTTCAATTTGTTGATAACGAAAATCCTCCATGCGGACTATATGGAGAAAAATATGGCGAATCTATTGGTGCCTATTTTCCCTAATAAATTGTTTCTCATAACGCTGCACTAGTGTCGTTGAATATAACCTCGCCTTTTACCCCTCAATTTCCCTGTACTTCATAGCCCTCCCCCCTATCGGGGGCCGTATCTTAAGATTGTTGGATAATGGGAAAAACGGTTTTTCCGGAGATTCTAATTAATGACAACCACTGTATAATGATGAAAACTAGCTAAAACCAAAATCACGAAATAAAAGTTGGCCAGTTTCCTTGATATTTTCCGATAATTCTGCTAAATATTGATGGCCAGTTGGCCACAGCTCCAACTTCCTTATAGACCAAAACTCGAAGGTGGTCAATTCATTACCATCTTCTACTTTGGACAGCCACTGGGAGGCCCGTAACAGTTATAAATAGTTGATAATTTCAATAGGTCATGGGGGGTGAGGTGGGGCCAAGTTGTTAGGCTAAGATGATTATTAACCTATTACTGTTTCAAATAGATGATGATTTCAATAGGTCATGGGGGCCAGGGTCAACCCATAGTGGATCTCACAGCCAAGCTGTTAGAGTCGGATTCAGTTAGACCATAATGATTATTAGCCTGTTACTGTTACAAATAGATGCTGATTTCAATAAGTCACACGGGGGTGATGGGGGCAGAGTCCCCCTCAACCCATTTTGGGTCCCACGGACAAGCAGTTAGGCCATGAAGATTATTAACCCTTTACTGTTCTAAATATATGAGTATTTCAATACGTCACACAGGGATGAGGGTCTCAACCCATCGTGGATCCTACGGTTGACTCTGAAGTCTCAACATTACCCCAATCCGAGCCAACTTTTTTATATACATTTTAGTGTTTTTTACTCTGAAAGTTAGCCAAATCCAAACCAACTTTCTGTTTATTTTATTTTTTATGTTTTTCCTTTCACAGATTACGAAATCCAAGCCAAATTTGTTTTGTTGTTGTTGTGTTTTTGTTTTTGTTAACTCTGAAAAGTGGTCAAAACAGAGCCAACATTTTGTTTCCAATTATGGGTTTTTTGGACTCTGAAAAATGCCCAAATAGACAACCCTCCCCACCCCACACACCCTAGAGCTGTGAGATACATGATGGATTGAGGAAGGGGCTCTGTCAAGGCCACCTCTACACAAGGCCTG